>CAKNWT010251928.1:0-11401 GCA_932066315.1 Andricus coriarius | reverse complement strand
ATTTAATTTAATTAATTGAATTCCCTTTTTGTTATGTAACATTTAGAGAACGTGTCCGCTGGGTTTCTTTGACTGACTAATTAAAATATTTTCAGTGCTTTTAGATTACGCATGAATTTAAGGCGTTTCTCAGTAATGTCGAAATTTATATGAGTTTTGAAAACAATATTTGAAATGATATCATTCGAAATTAATTTGACATTTTAAGGTTATGAAAATTCATATATAAGTCGCCTAGTGCATTTCATTGGTTATTATATACTTTTGTGTTAATTCCGCAATGTCCGGGATCTAAAACTTTTGTTATCTGTCAAAGTCGAGCGATAAAGATCTTGATCCAATCGTTCGACGGAAACTAACACATTGAATCAAAATACTTGATTCAAGTGTACGAATTCCTGAAAATAAGCCAAGAATCTTACGATAAAATTTGGACAAACACCACAAAATGCTCCTATTGCAATTCCTGCAAACAAAATAAAAATTGGTTTCTTTGGACAAAAATAAAAAAGAGGAGCACCCTTATCAAGGTAAGAACACTTAGACCAGGTGGAAACAGCAACGAAAACACGATGCTACCTCCTGGATATCCAAGAACTAAGTGTCAGTAAGTTTTATCACTCAGTTCTTGGGTATCCAGGAGGTAGCATCGTGATTTCGTTGCTGTTGCCACCTGATCTAAGTGTTCTTACCTTGATAAGGGTGCTGTGTGAGCTCTGAAACGTTGGTAAATATTATCCATGCTTTTTTATTGTGATTTCAAAGTAATAAAAAACTGTAAAACTGTAAAACTTAATCGATGTGCAAGCACAGTTTGATTCGGTTAACGAATATTTTGTCCAGGAAGAATTAGAGGCGAGCGCATAGAACTCTGAGAACGAACAAGTCACAGACTTTAATGCTTTACAACCTAAATCAACTACGAACCCTAAAAAAGATCATAAGGTTCAAAATACGAAATCCATGACTCATCAAAGACTCGATCAAAACATGGATCAGTTTCAACGCAAGTCAAATCAAGTTAACACAACAGACAAAGTTGTCGTTAAGACCCCTGTCAACGAACGCTTTCTCGCCAAAGAACTGAATCCTTTCACAGGAAACTCTATCACGCACGTCCAAAACTCTCTTGACTTCATCAGAAAGATACAACAGATCCACATTCAACCCCAAGACATCTTAGTGAGTTTCGACGTAGAATCTCTCTTGAAGAAAGTACCAATCTATGATACAATCGATATTATCAAATCCTTTGCAAACTTTCCCTCCGATTGCATAACTTTGATATTACACTGTCTCAATAATACCTACTTCTCTTTCAATAATCAATTCTACGAACAAACTTCAGGAGCAGCAATGGGATCTCCAATCTCACCTGCAATAGCCAACATCTTTATGAAAAATCTAGAAACTAAACTCTTTAACAAATCCAAGCTTAAACCGGAATTTTGGTGCCATTACGTTAACGACACTTTTGTCATCTGGAGACATGGACTAGACGAAATAGAATAGAATAGAATATATTTATTAAGTCCCCAGGGCTAAACAGCCCTCTAAGGAACAAATTTTACAGATGTTTTACAACAAAAAATGTGACAACTCTGGTCAAACGACGATTATGACGTTGGTAAAACAAAAAGAATTACAGATGGATAAAGATAAAAAAGAATATATCATATAATGAATATGAGTCATATATGCTATTATAAGCTAGTGGTAGGCAAAACGTATATCATTAGAGAACTTTAAACTTAATTGTTAGATAACTTATATAAACTATGGATCGTAATGCAAAGATTTAATTGTTATAATATTAAGGCGTTACAATGAAACGGCGTGTACTAGGCGTGTACTCTACGGTGTGTACTAATTTACAAAAGATCTGATAACACATTAGGACACGAAGTTTACAACCCACTAAAGAAAGAGAGAGTATAAGACCATAATTCTACCTTACATTCAAGGTATTACAGAACAAATAGGAAGAATTATCAGCAAACACAACATCCAAACTATTTGTAAACTACCTGCAAAAATAGGACAACTTCTAAACAATCCTAAAGATAAAAAGGCACCTCTCAGTGATCCGGGAGTATATAAAATCCCTTGTTCTTGTGGCAAAGTCTATATTGGAGGAACCGGGAGGGCGGTGTGCTAACGTGTAAAGGAACATGAGAGTAAAGTCAGGCTAAAACATTTCACGCAATCAGCACTAGCTGAGCATCATATTGAAACAGGACATAACATTTTGTTTGACAAAACAACCGTCATCGCAAAAACGCAAAATATTTTTCCAAGAAAACATAGAGAAGCAATCGAAATCTTAAAACACCCCAATAACATCAATAGGGACAATGGATATAATACCAATCCGATTTGGCTTTCCGTCCTCCCGGGTTTTTTTAAAAAGGACTTGATTGGCCAATCAAGTTCGAGCAGTCCCTACCATGGGGCGCTCTGGCCAATCACAGGCATCGTAGAGAATATATGTAAGAACAACATAACCTGAAACTTCAGTTTCAGGTCAGCCCTGAAGAAACGAACTGCAATGTTCACGAAATGTCGGCAAGCTCGTAGTTTTGCACACGATTGAAACCCCAAAAAGCTTTAAATTTTAAATTTAAATTCATCAAAGTTTTAATACATTTAGACCAAAATAGTGTAAGCTTCAATGATTTTTTCGAAGCTGTCATAATAGACGAGAAGCACCCAAAACAAACTTTACAACTTAAAAATTAAACAATTATCTTAAATAGCCTAATTTTATTACTATTTGATATTGCATTCATAGTTGCATATACTGAACCAAACCTCACTCGTGTATATAATAAGTAGATTTTTTAAAAATCCACCGCGCCGCATTTTCCGCCGAGCCGCTTTACCCGCTTTTCCCCTACTTTTATTCTTGTTTGAAATTCTTGAAAAATAATGAATGCATCAATTATGGAAGATACCGGCCATATTCAGTGGGCTATTTTGCAAAATTTACTTTTAAAACCTAATATCTCTCGAACGAATTGACCAAAACATAATATTTTATAGATTTTTTAATGCTGAGTTCGAATCTACCAGGAAGGGACAGACACAAGTCGGAAACATGATGGTAACTTAACGAAGATTATTATCTTCAGGTTTTTAGGGTCGCTGAATCCAAATCTGACGTCAGAATTACAAAATAAAGAATGGCGGATTCAATACGACGGAACAAATGTTGAAAAAAATTTAGGAATATTGTCAAAATTATCCGTATTTACGTTTTCGAGGGCTCTGAATTCAAATCTGACGTCAGAATTTCAGCATTTGTTACATTATTTCGTGAAGTTTGTCACCAAAGACGATGTTCGCGGTAACAGGATTATGTTTGAAACAATTACAATTTTTTTTATTATGTTTTCCAACTTTTGTTCCTCCATATTAGATCAGCCATTTTTTATTTTGAAATTCTGACGTCAGATTTGGATTCAGAGCCCTCTAAAATGTAAATATGGACAATTTGGTCAATTTTCCTCAATGTTTCAAAACTTTCGTTCCGCCATATTGGATCTGCCATTCTTTATTTTGTAATTCTGACGTCAGATTTGGACTCAGCGACCCTAAAAACTTCAAGATGAGAAACTTCGTCAAGTTACCATGATGTTTCCGACTTTTAAACATTTATGCGTTTTTAAAAGCTTTATTAATTTTATAACAATACATGCATTATGTTAAAAGATAATCATGAACGTTAAGGTAAGTATGTAGTTTAAATCATTAATTTTGGCCGCGAAATAGAGTATTCTGGTACCATGACTTATCCGTGCGGAATCGGAAATATGCCTACTTTCGAAGCACTAAACAAATATGTTTTTCAGAATATATGGAAAAACTGGAACCACGGTTTTAAATTTTAAATCTTTAACTTTTTATTCATCAGTATTTGAGCCTATTTATCTTGATTTTTATGTAAACAACAGCCTTTTAAAAAAACGTATTTTTTCACAACAATTTTTAAGTTGTCTTTTTGTTTATTTCAAAATATGTATTTTTTTATACCAAGAGGTAAAAAATATTATTTATTTATTAAAAATACAAAAAACAAATATTTTATCAAAGAAATTTTTTTTGATCACTGATTTATCTCGAAATTTCTTCTTTTTTTTTAATTCGAAATTCGAGAACGTTTTTTGTAATTTAAAAAATATACTATGCACAAAAAACCTGTCTCAAGCATCAAATCTGTAAAATTTTATATTTTGAAATTTACTAAAAATTTCGGTTCGGTCTAGTAATAAAAATTAAACTTCAAAGTACAAAAAATTAATTTAAATAATCATATCTATCATTTATAGATATGAAAGTATTATAAATTATAATAATGTTTCATAAATATAAACATAATTATCTTTTTGAGAGTATTACTCTTATAATTCAGTTTATTTATTACCATCATATCAGTGATTTTGTCATTATTAATTTTTCATTAGTTATTCCAAATATGTATTTTCGGTGTGCCGAGGCATTGCGCTATTTATTATTATATTCAGAAGTGCAGTGTTTCTGTAGCGATACATGTTAAACTTTTCTAACGTTGAAAAATCTTTGTACTGCTTTACCGTTGAATTTTACGATGAACGAGAAAACCAGCGCTCGACTTCGTAGTACGGGGAGGGCAGCACCTCGATAGGGCAGAATATGTGTTGTCTTATATATACACGGAAAAAAAAGTAATTTAAATTTTATAGAACTAGTCCTATAGTACAGGATACGACGGGTAGTTTAATAAAAGTTAAAATCTTCTTGGTTTAACATTGCATTGAATTATTCTATTAAATGTGTTACAACGTTCTATAAAATGTAAAGAATGAGGTGACGTAATCTCTAGTAGAATAGTTCTACAAAATCTGAAAGTCCAGCTAATATAGAGTCTTTATCGAAGAAGACTTCAGACTATTCATAACAGTTCTATAAAATGATGACCAATTTTTCGCCTAAAAAAATTAATCGTTTTTATTATTATCATTATGCTTTAATATTTGTTCACATATTTAATTACATAATTATTTACTATTATGTAAGCAATTACTACATCAATAATCGCACGCTATTAAAATTTTTATTCGTTGTTCGTGCGCACCCCTTACCTACGCATTCGCAACTCCTAACAAAACCTCGCAGCTAACTTAACTCGGATTATTAAAAAATATATAAAATAGAAGCTACAGCTGTGCAGGACCGCGTGACAAATTTTTGTGACCCGTTTCATACAAATTTTTTTGCTTTTAAAAATTTAATGATTGGCGGGTTCAGAATTTCTTCTTTTCTAATGAATGAATGCTTTTCAAAATAAATTCGCTGTTTTTCTAGAATATCGATAATTTGAACATTCTAGTTTCATAATTTCGGGAATTTTAAATTTCCGGAGTTTTATATTTATAATGTTGGAAATTTCAAGATTGTCAAATTTCGAAAATTTCGTTTTAAATTTAGGGAAATTTAAATTTCGGGACCTTTATCACTTTTAAGATTTTATAATTTTGGAAATTTTAAATGTCGAAAAATTTTAAAATCGCAAATTATTTCTTGTTTATGAGTTGCAGTAGATTCAAGATTAATAAGAAGTTAGATAGCTATATATAATAAGTTTATATAAGTTGTATAAAGTTAAATAGGTTATAATTCACTAATAAATTATTATTCACTAATCGTTATTCACTAACCGGCGTGATATGTTAAACACATTGGCCGGGGGGCGGGGGATGCGGAAAATGTCGCTGCATACGCACAGTAGTGACTGCGTGGCTACATTTTATAGAACTGAGGTCTATAGATCTTATATTGAAGTAGCTCACAAACACTCAATACCTCGAATCGAATTTCTATGAGATTTTTCTACATTTTTTTCAAGAATTTTTCTATATATTTAACTGAATTGAGGTATTTAAACCTTATAATGATGTGATTACAAACTCTCAATATCTCAATTGTGATTTCTACGAAAGTCTTCAACACTTTTCCATGAATTTCTCTCTATATTTTATTGAACTTTTTTCAAAAGAACACGGAGAGACTTTTGGTATTAATATTTCTTTTATCGCATATTCATAATTGAAATAAAACATACGAATTTAGGGATAATCGAGGTACGGTTAGAAAAAGTCGAACAGTGACTAAGAAAATGCAGACTAATATCTCGGATTGGAATCGATCGTAAGAATATTAAACTCTTACGTAGAATAAATTACAGTATTTCTAAGTCGCTGTATTAAATTTTTTAATGGATTCAAATAATGAACATTCGTATGGTGCGTTGAAAGAAGCGAAACAAACGCTTTGCAATCTTTCTAAACCACTATACGAAAAATATGGGTTACGCGATCTTGTGTTTCAGATTGGCGCATGGCAAAAAGAAAGACGGATGGAAGTGTATGAATACACACTATTACATGGGCTATAAACACTTCCTAACGTATATATTTGGGTATGCTTGAACGACGCTCGCTGGCTACAGTGGTTTGTTTACGAATTCTATACTGATACCTATACGCATACATAAACCTATCTTATATATAAATCGCATGCATCACGCTGAGACATACGATTCTTTCTGCCCTGAGACTTACGATTCTTTCTGCCCTTATATACTAACGAGTGAATCGTATCACTACTTGTGAGAAACTAATAGTGCTGGGTCAAAAATTTCAGGAGCCCCGGACTTTATTAAATATATGTAATTAAAAAACAAGGTTAAACAACCACCGCAGGGTCTCACTTAGAGCAACTGACATGTAAAAAATGACACCGGCTCCCAGTAGGACCGCGGTAAATCACATTCAAAGCCACGTCTCACAACAGTGAGATGGGTGGTCACAAGACACGATGAAATCACAACGGCAGGACGGCGAAACCCTCGTGTGCTTTGAGCACACGAAGCGGCCCAAGGATGACAGCTTTCTGCATCCATTTCGCAAGTGCCTTGGCATATTTTTGGCACGCGGGAATGGCTTTAAGGTTACGAACCAGTGATAGTTTCGCACCTCCGAGAGCACCTATCACAAGGACAATTACTTGTACCGAATATTTTGGGTACAGTCTTCGCAGCTCCCTTTTAAGGTCTTGATACCTCTCCTCCTTTTCTCTCTCCTTGGAAGTGATGTTATATTCGGACGGGGCCGAGAATTTGATCACGAATATAGTTCGTTTCTCGAAATCTTGCAGAACAATGTCAGGCCTCGAGTCTGCAACGGAGAATGCTGTCCGAAAATCGTATTTCCAGAAAATTTGGCACTTCTCGTTTTGGACACTTGACTCTATCTCCCTTGGAGCGTTCGGCAGGGCAGGGTCGCGGCCAACACCGTGAAAGCGACAAAGATGGTAATAAAGGACTCTTAGGGCCGCATTATCTCTGTGGATGTCCATCGTTCCTGCATGAGTGGGACACCCCGATAGTATGTGTTCCAGGTACTCAGCGTGTGCCTGACACGCTCTGCACCTATCGCTCGGAACTTCTTGACATAAAATGCGGTCACCGTATGCTAAGGTGGAAATGACACCGTCCTGGCATGCGGAAATGAAACCCTCTGTACTTGAATCAAGCCCTGATGATCTGAGGAAAGAAAAAGTTTGCTCCTTCGACAAGGACTGTTTTCCTAAATTCCTGTGAAAATTTCCGTGCTCTTTCTTGTCGAGCACCTCTTGATGGAATTTTTGAACTTCCGCTTGCTTCACTTCGGCATTCAGAAGTGAAGCATCTACATAGAGTAATGCACTTTCCTCACTTCTGATGTTAAAATTCAGGCCAAGGGTCTCGGCCGCTTGCTCCGCGGCTTTGCAAAGGCACGCTCCTTTGCCAATCATCTCGTGGTTCCTGACCATTTTTAGGAGAGGATCTCTGCCATTGGCTACGATATAAGCTGTACTTAGAACGATTCGGTTATGAAGACACTGGAGATTCAGAAGCTCGCGTCCGCCTTGGCGGCGTGAAATGTATAATCGCGGAACTGACGAATTGATATGCAAGCTATTATGCATGCGCATGATCTTACGTGTGGTGACATCAAGGGCCTTAAGTTCGTTCTTCGTCCATTGAACCACCCCAAACGAGTAGAGTAGAACCCGGAAGGCAAGCATGTTAGTCGCAAATACCTTGTTCAACGCTGACAGATTGGAAGACCAAATCTGTCGAAGAAAATGCTTGTATCTGCTTCGGAGACTCCTTTACTGATGCTACGTCCTGAAGGCGGCTTTGAGGCACCCATGTATGTATAGGTTTCTCCAGTGTTAAGATGTCTGATAACACCTGTATCCACAAGCTCAGGGTCCTCGGGAACGCCAACAATCTTTCCGTCCTTCAGATGAATTTTGGCACATTTATCCAATCCAAAATCCATCCCAATCTCTCCTGTGTACTTCGCGACGATATTTATGGCAGTTTGAGGTTTGCATTTACCGGAGGCATAGAGCTTCAGCTCATCCATATAAAATACATGAGTGACCTTATACTCGCATTGGTTAGTGTCGCCACAGATGTATCCAGAGGAATTGCGTAGTGCGAGAGGTAGAGGCAGAAGTGTGATGCAAAAAAGCAAAGGGCTCATGGTATCGTCCTGAAAGACGCCCCTCTGGAAGGTGGTTTTGTTTGTTGTCACACGATCATTTCCAGATGAGATAGTGAATCTAGTTTTCCAAAGAGTCATTAATCTCTCTATGCACCTCACTATGTGCGAATGCACATTCAAGCTTTGCAACAGACAGACAGAAGCTGCATGATACCTGGGTGAGGTGTATTAAATGTTGACTCTGGGATACCGGGCGACCTCTCAGAGTATGCAGCCTTATCCTTGCATGCGGGCCTCTACAAGGATGGACGAACCCTTTCCCTAGCTGCGAACGTGCAGGGCTCCCGACAATGGGTCGGACAACAATGCCGACTATCCTAGAGTTGGGGGAGCCAATCAAGACGAGGTCAATGCGATTGACCGGCAGAATCTCGTTACTTTTATGTGGACGGATCGACTCAGGGACGAACTACTGGAGTGCTATGGTACCAGTATGGCCCCTGAACGGAAGGGTTACATGGCACGACTGCATACACTGTGGTGCGAGAAACACCCAGATTTCTCGCATTTTTCGCATCGACGTCTGCGAAACCGTGCCGAGGAACTCCGAAAAAGGGGTTATATAAGCGGAGCGCCTACTCAACCGCTGCCAGAAGAAGCCGTCAACAGAGAAAGAGAGGCGACACTGAGACCAACCGCGAGCAGACATCCAATAGAGGAAGAGCGACGCTTCAGGACCCGGAGAAACATCAACATTCGGGTTTCCCTTAAGCCCAAATATCTGGCGGAACTGGATGACGAGCTTCGTGGAGATATTCCCGAAGAACCTGACCTCTGGATTATTCATTGTAGTGTGCATAATGCAGCAAGACCTTTGGCAGATGCAAACCGTAAAACAAAAACGACGGTTGATCATAAGACCAAAAGACGAATGCATCAACTCAGCAGAAAGATAGGCTGGGCCAGACAGTACGCTTCGTGCATTCAGTGTGTGATTGACTACATAACATCTGGCAGAACTTTCACTGACAAGGTTCGATAGTTCGCGCGCGAGCCACGGATCTGTCATCACACGCTTAACAAGTCAAAGCTACTAACCATCAGGCAGTATATTGTTGACAGATTACGTGTACTAACTAACGCCAGGAGAAGTCGAGGCATTTTGGAGAGAAGTCTGCGAAGTCCAGCATCCACTGAAAGAACACTCGAAGAATATAAATAGCTACAAGGAGCTGTGGAGTGCCCTCATAAACCCGGCGGAGGAATGCCCGCCTATCGCTCCAGAGGAGGTGAAAAACGTATTAAGAGGCATGAACCACCATTCCGCTTCAGGACCAGATGGTATCAAGACCTTCTGTTGGAAGAAGTTTCCTTCAACAAACCGGCATCTGGCCCGCATTTTCACCTCATATCTAAAGTCGGAAGAGCCTATTCCGGAGTGTTTGGTGAAAGGGCGCACAGTGCTCCTGCCGAAGACGGGCAACCTAGTTGACCCTAAAAATTATAGGCCAATAACTTGTCTGAACCCACTGTATAAGATCTAGACAGCTATCCTAAATGATAGGATTGTTCGGACAATTGGACCTGTGTGGCGAGAGATGTACGAACAACGTGGCTCAAAGAAAGCCGTAGCAGGGTGTCGGAAGAACCTGCTCATCGATAGATGTGTCTGTAAAGACGCAACATTCTATCAGCGTTACCTATCGATGGCCTGGATTGATTACCGGAAAGCTTTCGATTCAACCTCCCATAGACTTATCATCTGTCTGTTGGAAAGCTTAAAGGTTCATCTACACATCGTGAGGTGCATAGAGAGATTAATGCCGCTTTGGAAAACTAGATTTACTATCTCATCTGGAAAACATCGTGTGATTACTAACAGTGTCACCTTTCAGAGAGGTGTGTTTCAGGGCGACACCGTGAGCCCTCTCCTCTTTTGCCTCACATTATTGCCACTATCTCTCGCACTCTCTCGCTCATCTCATCTAGCTCATGACATTGTCAAAGAGTACACTCAAGAAATTGGAATGGAGTTCGGGTCGTGACATCTATAAAGGATACTCTTCGATGCAGATACAAATATCTCAGTCGACGGATTTGGTCTTCCGAACTGTCGGCGAGGAACAAAGTACCTGCGACGAACATGCTTGCTGTCCCGGTATTACTCTATTCATTTGGAGTGGTTCCATGGACGAAGGACGAGCTCAGATCCCTCCACATCGGGTCCCGAAAGGTTATGCACATGAACAAAAGCATGCACCTTAAATCTTCTGTTCCGCGACTTTGCATCTTACGCCGTCAAGGTGGTCGCGGAATACTAAATCTTGAATGTCTTCACAACAGGAATATTTTGGGTACAGCACATATAGTCGCAAATGGACAAGATCCTCTTCTTAAAATGGTCAGGAAACACAAAGAAGTGGGCAAGGGGGCGTTTCTCTACAAAGCAGCGGAGGAGGCAGCTAAAACACTCGGCCTTGACTTCAATCTCAGGGATGAGCAAAGTGCATCAAATCTTATCCATCTCGGGTGCTCACCCCTGAAGGCCCGAATTAAGAGAGCGCAGGAGAAAAACTTCGGCGAACAGCTCCTCGAGAACGGAGGGTTTCATTTTGGCATGCCAAGACGATGTTATTTCCACTCTAGCATAACGTCGCCACATTTTGAGCCAAGACATTCCCGATGATAGCTGCAGAGCGTGTCATGCACACGCTGAGTACCTGGAACACATTCTATCGGGGTGTCCCACCCACGCAGGAACAACGTACATCTACAGACATAATGCAGCCCTAAGAGTCCTTTATTATCATCTTTGTCGCTCTTACGGTGTTGGCCGCGACCCTGCCCTGCCGAACGCTCCAAGAGAA
>CAKNWT010251894.1:0-10886 GCA_932066315.1 Andricus coriarius | reverse complement strand
TACAAAGGTTGGCCCAACCATGGCCCGACCGACAATTCGCACCTGGGTAGCAGTATGCCTCAAAACTCATAGTGCTATTATTTCTTTAAATCTGATCAAATATTTGCAATTAAAGTGATAATCTAGAATTCGTGGATTGAATTGCTTTTTATGATTAAAGTGCAACGTACATGTGGAAATCTTTCGAAATTTGCCTTGAATGGTACAAATTAAATGTGAGTACAGTTGATTGTAGGTTAGGTCTGTTATTTATTTACGTAATTGAACTTTTCGACTTAAAATCCATTTTTATTTCTGATTAATTGTAAGAAGGCATCATGTTTATTATTAAGAATCGAAAATTACTGCTAATTTTATTTTGATTTTGTGTAAAATGGAATTATCTGAGCGATTATCATGAATGTATATGAAATTTAATAAACACGTACCTAAATCGACGCCTCCATTCAATATGAGTCTATGTGCTGACATCGCCCTGTATGAGACTATTCCCTATGCTTATACACAGCGCATAGTCTCATACACGGCGCTATCAGCACATAGACTCATATTGAATGGAGACGTCGAAATAGCGATTTCATATGTTTGAGATATTAATTTTAATATACATTGGTATTTTAAATTTAATACTATTTTTAACAGTTAATGGGTGAACGTTCATCCGAAATAGTTCCGAATTTTACCAATAAAGAAGTATTTTCCAAGATGGCAACACAGGAGCTTTTCAATACTTTCTTTTTTTTAAATTAAAGTACATTAAATGTGGAAGAGAGCTCTGTAAGCGACAAGCACCTACAAGAAAGGGTTTCGTATACAGGCTTTAATGTCCCTACGGGATAAAATATAGGGACCAAAGGGTACTTTTTATCACGCTCATAGGGTACTTTTTCACGCTAAAAGGGTAACAAATTCAGGATAAATTAATCAAATTTAAGAACAATTCAACTTAAATTTAAAAGAATTCAAATAATTGGAAAAAATTTTAAAAATAAAAAAAGTCCATTGATTTCCGTAAAATTGGAATGGAATTACAGGAATTTAAAAGGTAAACGAGAAGCTAATTCTAACCAAAGAAAATTTGTGAAAATTCTTCGAATCTTTGAAACCATACGAAATCCCTCACTTATTGTGAATAAATTCTTTGAAATACATTAAAATATTAAGACACCTTACAATTTTAAAATCTCTTGAAAATGTCTTAAAATCTTTTAAAATACCCTAAAATATTTCAAATCCTTTTATCAATTGATGCTCAGGATCAATGAAATAAAAACTTTTCAAACGTCGAAAAAAAATTGAGTAAATTTAGAAGAATTCTAATTAATTGAAAAATTTCAAAAGATTTTAAAAGAATTCAGAATAAATTAATAAGCATTCTGGGTGAATTCCAAAACTCTTCAAATCCTACAAAATACCTCACTTCTCTTGAATAAATTTCGGAAAAATTAATCAAATAAATTGAGAGCATTAAAAAACCCTTCCAACCAATCCCGTGGAATCTTTTAAAATATCTTGAAACCTTAAAGGTTCTGTAAAATCATTTCATATCTTCCAAAATTGTAGAAAATTGTATATACTAAAATATTTTAAACTCGTTGAAATCCCTTCAAATAATTAAAATCAACTTAGTATATACAATTTTCTATAATTTTGGAAGATATGAAATGATTTTACAGTACTTTTAAAGTTTTCTATGATGTCATTTACAGAAATCCTGGAAAACTGATTAAAATACCTTAAAATAATAGAAATCTTATAAAATAACGGGAAGTCTTTTAAAATATCTTAAAACCTTATAGGCCCTGTAATACTTTGATGTTTTTATTAAAAATAAAAAAGACTACAAAGTGATTTGAGAAAAAAAGTGACAGCCCTGATTATTTTTTAGTTACTTCTTACAGAAATTCCCTGAATTGTTACTTTTTTTTAAATCCCTGACTCTTGGAAGCTTTAATCTTATTATACATTTTTTTAAAGTTGCATTACAGGCTGCAAATAGGCACTATAGGGAACAAATCTTGAAAATAGGGCCCTTATCTAAATATAGGGTGCAATAGGGACCAGGCTGTGAGGCCTGTAAATTGTTTGTCGTTTTGAGTACTATGAATTATTAAATCTTCAAAAAAAAATGGTCTCAAAGTTGCGTTCACCTTTTCAATTTGTATAAAAAATGGCCAATTGTTTCGAAAATTATCGTGCTGACAAAACTAAAATCTACATATACACACAGCTAGGCGCATTCACGAAAACCTGTTTCTCGGGTTCAGAAGGAAATTGTTTATATAATTTGTTTAGGAGTCATAACAAAATACTGGTTTACAAATTATAATCATTAGCTACTGCAGTGGATCTGAGTAAAATATATCGATGTTATGGGCACTACGGAACATTGTTATTCAATGTTAAATTGCAATTAAAAAAAAATGAAGCACGCTCTCGAAAAATTTGTCAATTTCAGGTTGAGTAGACACCGTGAAGTGACTTGAACAAGAAATTAATCCTTCGTTGAAAAAATTGGTGGCTCTGAAAAGGGCCGATTGGTCAGATTAGTAAATTGTTGACACAATTTACTTAGAGCTGGTGTACTTGGTCACAGCCTTGGTGCCTTCAGAGACGGCGTGCTTGGCGAGTTCACCAGGAAGAATAAGCCTGACAGCAGTCTGGATTTCCCGAGATGTGATGGTGGATCTCTTGTTGTAATGAGCCAAACGAGAAGATTCAGCTGCAATACGTTCAAAGAGATCGTTGACGAAGCTGTTCATGATGCTCATTGCCTTGCTGGAGACTCCAGTATCAGGATGGACTTGTTTCAAGACTTTATAGATGTAGATAGCGTAACTTTCCTTCCTCTTCCGCTTCTTCTTCTTGTCGGTCTTAGCGACGTTCTTCTGGGCCTTGCCAGCCTTCTTCACTGCCTTTCCACTAGCTTTAGGGGCCATTACGATATTCAGAAAGATAGATGTCTACTGAACGAAAACTCAGAACGAATTGAAAGTGCATCCTTAAAATTGCGTATTTAAAGCGACACGATGGGGAGAGCGCTTCAATCGATGCAGACTGGAGTGGGGACCAAAGCAGATTGGTGCACCCGGTGGGCAAGGTGCAAGAATCGTCTGTTTCTCCCCACTCCGCTCGGCGCTGCTTTGGTGCGCCGTATCCTCGTCAGAGTCCGTAAAACACGAATTTTAAGAATTTCTGGTCATTGCTTCGACCGAGTTTGTCGTGAGCACGTCTTTTATTTAAAAATCATTTGAAAATGTCTGGTCGTGGAAAAGGTGGCAAAGTCAAGGGAAAGTCAAAGACCCGTTCAAGCAGGGCTGGACTTCAGTTCCCCGTTGGTAGAATCCATCGTCTCCTTCGCAAAGGAAACTATGCTGAGAGAGTAGGAGCCGGAGCTCCAGTTTACTTGGCAGCTGTCATGGAATATTTGGCCGCTGAAGTTCTGGAATTGGCTGGAAATGCTGCCCGTGACAACAAGAAGACGAGAATCATCCCGCGTCACTTACAGTTGGCCATCAGAAATGACGAAGAGTTGAATAAGCTTCTCTCTGGTGTAACAATCGCTCAAGGTGGAGTTCTGCCTAACATCCAGGCCGTTCTCTTACCCAAAAAAACTGAAAAGAAAGCATAAGTTTGAAATATTATTATACAATCGGCCCTTTTTAGGGCCACCAAAAATTTTTACGAAGGAATGTTTTCTTGTTCTGATACGTTTTTTATAATTTTACTGTTTTGGTGATTCTGATCTTCACTGCTCCGATATTATATAAGTGGTTCTATTCTCGAAACTTTCTTTTAACAGTTGAACATTTTAATGACTACGTCAAGATTGTTTTTAGGCTCTGTTTGTCCGGTGCCGGGCGCTAAGTTGATATTCGGCAGATTGCTCTGATTAGTTACACGGTAGTGGGCGCGGTATATAATTCTATTTGCGGGAGTTATTTTAGAAGTGAATCCCTTTTTAATGAAACCCCCCCGAATTGTATTTATTGCACAGAATATTTTTCCGACGAAAATCAGCCGCGACCGTCCTCGTCTTTCTTCAGCATGTGCTTCCAAGAAAGACGAGAACGATCCCATGAAAAAAAGGCACTCCGCCGGATTTTCACACTTACTTTCCAATATAAAAAACTGACTTGCATTATCGCAATTTGAATGAAGACAAGAAGAAGCACATACTACTTTCAAATTGTAAATAATTACAGATAGTTCAACTATCTCCAATTTCAATCACTTCATTATCTTCATTAGAACTGAAGATAGTTCAGTTGCATATATATGTACAAAAAACGAACAATTTTTAATATTTTGCGAATCTTTTTAGAAATGTTTAAAGTACCACCATGAATTTTTTCAGATTTTTCAATTATTCTTTCAACAAAAAACTATGCTCAAAGTTCACTGTTCTTAAAAGCTGTCAAATTTCCTTACTTTTTAGCAGTTTTTCAGGTCTGTAAGCTGCAAAAATTTTTTCGGGATATTCTTCTTTGGCTCATTAACGTAGAACATTTCCACCTTTAAAATGATCCGTCATTTATTGAGCTAGCATTTTTTCGTCACATACTTTTTCAACGTCAAAGCCAGAGGACTCGAATTTTCTCGCCGATAGTAAGCTCTTTTATATGTACGATGAGGCAATTAAATATTCAACTAATAATGAAAATCCATAGTTGCTACAAAATTGATTTTCGGATAGTCTGTGAAACTCATTGTAGGATGCTTCGAAACCAAAATTAATTCCTGAAGACGATTCGGAACATTTAAAGATGAAAAGTTAATTTTTATGTTTTTTTAATCATTTTTATTTTATTCAGGGCAAAGGAATATTAAAGTATTTTCAAAAAAGTACTTCAAATTAAAGTTAGTTCAATAAAGATAGAATTCTACCATTTAACAAGTTTTTCACCACAACTTCCTATGTTATTCAACATAAAACTGTTACATTTTAAATTTAGAAATGTATTTAAATGCAGAGATGAACTTAAATTAAGCAAAAATTTATATATGAATTCAAGTAAAGTTGATCTGAATTTAAGCAAGCGTATGATGAAAATCTTATGAGAAACGATAGTAATTGTTATGTGCTACCAATCGAAACTGTTGATAATTGATCAAAGAAACTTAATTAACAAATGCATTTTTGAAATATTTCTAATGGAAAAAATTTGTTTTTTCAACTCAACCGTTGTCGTCATTAATATTTTTATAGGCAAACATTTATCCTTTCATATATTTGTGAACACAAAATTCCCTTTTTCTTATGGATAACTAAAATTAACGTTACCGTTTATCACCGTCGGTAACTTCACAACGTTGAAAACCCAAGTTTTTACCCTTAGAAATAGCCGCAAAATGCATTCGCTAATAACAAGCTGCTGATACATTAAACAAATGCAATTTTTTCTTTAAAAAATGTCTTTGATGATAAAAATTTGTTCAAACATATTTTGTTAGTAATGAACATTGATACTTGTCATGTAAGCTTCCTAAAGGTTTAAAAATTAGTTATTTACACTTCATTAGATTTAAAAAAAAAATCAAGTTTTCACCTCTGAAAAAAGCCAGACAGTGCATTTGTTAATTAAATTTGCTTAAACATTATAATTGTTCAAATTTAGAGACGAACCACTCTCATCCCCATGAATCTTCAATCATTCTGACCAACCTCACAGTACAGTTACCTCTGATTTCATTGGAGACTTCACTGGGGTCCTTTACCCGTAAGAGCTTTAAATATTAAATTTGTTTTTCTTTTGACGTTTTCTCCATTTTCACTATCACCGCCTGACGTTCTCCTTGCAGAGAACGGTGCAATTACATCAACGTTCCATTGCATTGGTTCTTCTTTTTTTTAAAAACGATGTGTATCAAATATTTGAAAATCACTTTCAAAAAGCTAAATTGACCAGTTTAAAACACTTTAAAACCCACGAAAATAATGTTTTAAAAACGCCTCAACAGCTTATCTGCACACTTTAATGAGAGCCCGCGCAAACAAGATTTTTTAAACATTCCAGATTTATGAAAGGGCAATTCTTGGATTTGGCGGTAGAAGAGGCAAAACGTGCTTTTCCCTTTGCTTTGAATCTTAAAAGGCAGTACGAAAGAGTTAAGGGTTTATACTTTTATTGGTTCCACGTGTTCAAAAACGAGTTCTCGGCTCTCCTACTAAACTTGATTTTCCGAACAGATGAAAATATTGAAAATTCCGCCCTGGATACCTGTGTACGGTTCCACCCCTACACGGCTTCTACTCACTGAGCCGAACCTAGCCGGCAGTAGTTTTTTTTACCTAATGAGGATTTAAATACGGAATATAACATTTTTTCAATTTAACACTTGGTAATTTATAAATATAATATTCGAAATCTGCGAATTATAGCGATTCCAACGATATGTTATTTGACTTGAAAAGTTGAAAATTAAAGAATAAATGTTCAAGTTTGTGCAAAATGTTATGGAAAACTTTTTTAGTATATTGCATTGAAATCTATTGCGGTAGCTTTAACGTATTGGGGCAATATTTTATTATTTAAAGCGTCTAGTATCCCCTCTGTATCATATAGCATGTGACCTTTGCTGTTTCTCATGCTGACAAACTCTGTACTTTTACTTCCCTTCATCTTTTTAAATATTAGTTTCATGGTGCCTTGGAAGTCAAACTTTTTTCTATGATCTGTCTTAAGCTAAATATTTGATCCGTACATGATCTTCCTGCTGGCATAAATCCGCTTTGGACTTCCCATATATTTTCTTCTGTTATTTTCATTACTCTGCGGATAAGTATTTTTGAGTATATTTCACTTCCCGTGTAGGAATGGTAACCGGGATCCGACCGGGAGCCGGCCGGATAGCCCCAGTTTAAACCGGGAGCCGGCCGGGGATACTGGCCAAGATCCGGCCAAAAACGTCACGGTAAACTGGTCGGATCCCGGCTTTCATACCGGCCGGGATCCGGTCGGGTAACCCGGCCACAGACCGGTTAAAAATTTTTGCTTCAGGCGAGAAATTGATAACTTGAAATGTCTTTTAAGGCTCATCGTAAAGAATACGGTGAACTTTAAATGTGAAATCAAATTCTCGCGATGAAATTAGAGAAGAGTTTCAACCACTGATGCTAGAATCTCCTAGCCATTGTTTTATTTTGGAAACCACGTGGTGATTTGAGGTTAGGAAGTAGGAAATGAAAAAATGAATATACAACACTATACTTTATTATAAAATAATAATTATTCGCGCATCAAATGGGGGTTTCAAACTGATTACTGAAATAAGGTTGATTTTAATACCCGGTTTTATTTGTTAACTTCGCGGAGACGACGCGACATGAATGCAACTTGCATTCTCGTTCGAGGTGAAAAACTGAAACTTGCAAGTGTCTAGGCCGACGCCAGGCGCAGAAGGCAGTAGGCATGGCGGTAAATTTGAAAGTGTACAGAGTAAAATTTTTCTGAAAACAGAGAAAATTGTAACAATTCTGCTAATACATATTGCAGAATCGATACCAGTTTTAATTAATAAGTTAAAACATTGGGAAGACATATATGTTGTTTTTTTTTTCAAGAATTTGAAAAAGCTAAATTCTGTTTCACTGATCTAATAAATCCGTAAGTGCGTCTTTGATAATATTACGGCTCTTAAAAAATGTGCAATTTCTACAAAAAAAGTATCCTGACCAGTGCTCGGTCGGCTCCCGACAATGAAATCTAACCAGGTTTGGCCCGGCCGGCAGCCGACCGGCTCCCGACCATGAAATCTAACCAGGGTTGGCCCGGCCGGTAACCGGGCGGCTCCCGACCATGAAACCCAACCAGGGGTAGCCCGGCCGGGATCCGACCAGAAACCTTGTTGTAGTAGGGCCAACCCGGGCAATTTCTGCACGGGTTATGGTACTTAATAAGCTGATACCTCTGTAATTATTGCAGTTGCTTTTATCTCCTTTCCTTTTGTATATTGGTACGATAATCGCTTTTCTCCACTCGTCTCGATAGATAAATTTATCAATTCGCACAGCCTGTGAGGTATGAGTTCGCCACCGTATTTAAGCATTTCAGCGCTAATACTGTCTACACCAGCAGCCTAACCGTTTTTAAAATTTTTAATTGTATCTCTAACTTCAGTGACACAGACTTTTTCAATTGGGTTTTCTAATTCATTATGTTCTATGTCGCAGTTCTGTTGCCCTATATGCCTATATCTTCACCTCCTAATAATTCTTTGAAACAGTCTTTTAAAGCGACTACTATCCCGTCTGTATCATAATTTATATAAAGAATGTGAGTAGAGTGAATGACGCCTCAAAGACCTTGGATACTAATGGGCCCAAGTGAGGAACCACACATAACAAACTTTGTGAAGCTCTTGGCGTGGAGTGATCGCTAAAGAGATTGATATACCTATATACCCATCACACATTACTACTTTCCAACCGAGCAATTCACGCCTACCCAGAAAGGGAAATGACTTAATATGGTATAATGATAATAATAATAACGATAATTGTCAAAATTCAAATAATATGCCTGCATTCAGAAAAGACATGTTTATCAAATTTATGAAATTCATAATTTTGCACATTTCGTAAAGTTTCGTTATACCCTAAAAAAATTATGTGTAAATTTATCTTCAAAATTGTCCCAACGTATAAAGATTACGAAAATTTTAATTTTAATTTGTGACTAGTTATTTGAGTTTAGTTGTGGTTTAAATTTTAGTATACAACTGATTTCTTCTCCTGGTATTGACCTATTCCACTGTTTCAACGAATTCTGTTGCTGCTAATTACCCAGGAAAAAAGAATCGATTCAATAAAAATGATTGAATCGGAGAATTTAAGAATGCTGATTCGCCTGAATTTTAATCATTTTAATCCGCCACCATACATTCACCACCAATCAAGCAAATCTCGTTGAAGTATTTAGCCGTTTTTTCAAATCGGAACGATATTTATTAGCTGATTTGTCTGAAATATGAGAAACTCAGTCGGTAAATGTCGTTCCGATAGGAAAAAAAAAAAAAATTCAACAAAATTTACCGAACTCGGTAGTGGCTATATGGTGACCAATTGAAATGATTAAATTTATGAGATCGATAAAAAATTTTACAAATCGATAGACCGCAATCATCGTGAATCGGCATTCTTAAATTCTCCGATTCAAATATTTTCCATTCAATCGATTCTTTTTTTTTTGTATAGCGCCGTAAAATTCGCGTATTAATTATATGTAATAATGCGTAATAGGGATTACTCTGTACAGGCTTGTGATAAGTGGATGCCCTCCCCCCCCGCCCTCCGGTACCAGCTAATAAAGTAGCAGCAGCATAATATTTTACAAACCCAAGTATGCAATTGGTCTTGCTACCTATTTTTTCAAGTGAGTGGATTGTGTGGAGTGTACCACAACCCGAATTTTGATTACGCTTTTAACTTTTTTGGACATTGGTGTCACGTTCAAATAAAGATTTGCTATTTGTTTCCTTACATCATTTATAATCATTTTTAATCTCAGTGTTATCAATATACATATTTTTAAATAAAGAACTAAATTTGCTGAAGCTTAAGAAAGCTGCGGAACTATTTTGGTAGGTATAAGAGTAATGATAATTGTTTTACGCGATAAATAGATGATTTTCTATTGGTTTACTTTAATTATTTATAACAATATTAAAGGTTGCGTGTTAACAATATTTTGCAACAGAATAAGTTTAATAAGTTACGACGGCGATACATTAAAAATCACGAAAATTGCCTACTTGTTCACTTAAATTATTTACAAGAAAGATAAATGTTAAGTGTTACAATGTTTTGCCGTAGAACAAGTCCGACAAACTATTAGGATACACAGGGTCGCTTTAGGCCCTAGCGCCGGTTAAAATGTGGGGGCCTTTAAGCCAACTCAAGTAGTATAATTCCTTGCTGCAGAAGTGTGTGCATGTCGCAGCGATTTTGATTTGCCGACTAATTACGTTTGTGGGGGTCCCTAATTTGTGGGGGCCATGGCCCTGCTGGCCCCGTGCTAAATTCGGCCCTGAGGATACATATTCGACTGTCCCGAAGAATAAGTCACTAACAAAGTTTTCCGTATACAGAGTGTATCAACTATATTTTACTTCGGTAGAGTGTCGTATCTCTATGTACTTTTAAATGGAGATACGACACTCTAGCGAAGCATAATACAGTTGATACGCTCTGTTTTCAGAAAAATTGGTTGGTGACTTATTCTTCGGGACAGTCGATATTAATTGAAGGGCTTAAGGCCATGTCAGGGTACCGTGGCATACCTGCCGGCTAAACTGACCCTTCCTATTGTCAGGCGCTCGAAGTCGTGCTCACTGCTCAGCGGGGCGATGTGTTGCTCAACCGGAGGCTCCTGTATCATGTTGCGTTGGCACGCTTAAATCAAGTTCACCATTTAAACTAACCGACACTACAACTTTGTATGTCATTCTGTATACAATTTTTTGATATTTTAATAACGTATGCTTCTTCGATTTCTTCTGCCTTTCTTTCGATTTCGAAATGCAATTTTCAAGTTTTTTCAGGGTTTCAATTTTCAGTGGTTGAAAATGGAAACAAATTGGAAAATAAATTTTAATTCTCAGCTGTTTAATATTGAAATAAATAACAAATTGGACAATACTTTTTCACGTTTTCGAACGCTCGCCCGGTTCTTGCATCCCGGCCTTCAATTATAATAATGCCGGAGTCAATTTGAAGTCGTTTTTTTTCAAAGATGTATGAGTTTGAATGCATGGTTTTGAAATTAGTGTGCACAATCAAAACATACAACTCATCTTTTTCAATACTCAATCAAACTTCAATTGACCCAACTTACTACCTATCTGGTTCAAGTGAGACTATATTTGCGATGAACAGTTTTCACTTT
>CAKNWT010251867.1:0-13225 GCA_932066315.1 Andricus coriarius | reverse complement strand
GGGGGGGGCGTCGGCGATCAACGCACAGAAGTCTATCGAGGTTTGGTAAATGTTAAAGTGACGTCATGTGTTAATCCTGAGGCTAGTTTTTACGGACGCTCTATTGTTTTACCGAAGCTAACGTCTTATGTACCCCCTCGTAGTATGTCTACGGATCATTGGCTCTACATTCAGGGGCTGGAATTGGCGGATCCACTTGTCGATCGGGGTAGCTCCATTGACACGATTTTAGGTGCAGAGGTTTACTCGTACGTCATTGAAAAAGGAATCCGAAAGGGTCCTTTGGGTACGCCTACGGCTCAGCAAACTTCGTTGGGCTGGACCTTGTCCGGTCTGTTTTTTGAGGAACCTTCTTCGTCTACTCGACAGATTGGTGGACTGCAATGTACGGTTGATCACGAATTGTTAGACCGACTGCGTCGATTTGTTGTACAGGAGGATCTGCCAACTGTCTCTTCTAAGTTCACCATTGCTGAGGAGGAGTGTGAGAAACTTTTTCTCTCCACTTCAGCGTTCCGAAGATGGCCGCTACATTGTTCGACTTCCAATCAAGGATCGATCGATGAATCTGGGAGATTCACGTTCTGCCGCTCATAGAATGTTCATGAGTCTCGAGAGGTGTTTTCGACGAGATCCTGGTCTGCATCAATCTTACGCACAGAGCATACACGAGTATGCGGTTTTAGGTGAGATGGACTTAGTGTCGAATCCTGATGAGCTACAATCTACCAAGGGTTACTTTTTACCGCACCACTGCGTCATCAAGGAAACCAGCTCTAGAAAAAAATTGAGACCGGTTTTCAATGCTTCTCAGCGAACTGATTTGGGTATCTCTCTAAATGAGCTACTGCACTCGGGGCCTTAACTTCAAAAAGAACTTCCAGACGTCATACTTCGTTGGATATCTTACCCGATCGTCTTCACCGCGGACATTGAGAAGATATTCCGACGTATTTGGATCCGTCCTGAAGACCGCACCTACCAGAAGATACTTTGGAGGTCAAATCCTGACGACGAGCTCCAAACATACTGTCTGAACACCGTAACTTTCGGATTTGCTTCGTCTCCTTACTTGGCGATCCGTTCTTTACATGAACTGACAGAGGACGAAGGAATCAACTTTCCTTTGGCCACGGATATTCTGAAGAACGAAATTTATGTGGACGACGTACTCTCCGGAGCCTGCGACATCGCTACATCCATTGAGAAACGCCGCCAAGTGAATCTGCTTCTCAAGGCAGGCGGTTTCATCTTGAAGAAATGGTTGTCGAATTACGAGGATGTTCTACAAGTAGTCCCGGAAAATTATAAAGAAAAGGCATCGTCTTATAAATTTACTCAAGAACCAACCCATAGGGCTCTCGGAATTCTTTGGCAACCAGTTTCGGACTGTTTTAAATTTCAGGTTCAGCTTCCTGAGGAGTTTGGGACACTAACAAAAAGGAGCGTGTTCTCCGAGATAGCTCGCCTCTTTGATCCGCTTGGATGGCTTGCACCAGTCTCAGTTAAAGCGAACATTTTTATGCAGTGTTTGTGGACACTTAAAATAGATTGGGATGATCCTTTGCCTACTGATCATATTGCTACATGGGGGAAGTACAGGAGCGAATTTCCTGAACTGTCATCGCTCAGCATCCCTCGTTGGTTGGGATGTTCTTCGGATGTGTCTGGCTGCGAACTTCACGGTTTTGGAGATGCGTCGGAGAAGGCTATCGGTACGTTTGTCTATCTGAGGATCCTAACTCCTTCAGATGAGATACGAGTCTCGCTCGTTATAGCCAAGACTAAGGTTACTCGCCTTAAGGAGACATCTTTGCCTCGTTTAGAACTTTGTGCAGCTGTTCTGCTTGTTCGGCTGGTAGTTCATGCTCGCTCGGTTTTGAATCTACCCACTACGGTGTCGAATCATCTATCGTCCGATTCGGCAAATACTCTCGATTGGATCCGAGGTCATCCTCTACGATGGATGACATATATTTCGAATCGGGTCTCGGAAATACAGACTCTCTTGCCTGACGCTATCTGGCTTCACGTTCCAGGGACAGAAAATCCAGCTGATTGTGCGTCTCGAGGAATTTCTCCTTTACGTTTGGAGAACCATCCTCTCTGGTGGACTGCACCACCTTGGTTATGGCAAACGCCCACTTTTTGGCCGTCTTCTACTAGCTCGATAGATCCGAGCATCAACAGAGAGGAAAGGACCGTTGTCCATGCTGCAACGGTTGAACTTGATCCACCTTGGTCTCTGCTGGGTCGATACTCGACCTTTACGAAACTGCTTCGTATTACTGCTCTCTGTCTATGATTCATCGATCGGTTGCAAAGGAAATCCATTGAATTTCCTCCATGTAAGCTTAACCCAGACGTTTTGAAACGTGCTCGATGCCATTTGATTTGGTATGAACAACGTCGACACTTCTTCGAAGAGTTTAAGTTGCTGTGCAAACAACTCCCAGTTACTACAAAAAGTCCTTTACTTCGTTTTCTGCCGTTTTTGGACTCTCACGGCTTACTACGACTGGGAGGTCGTTTGAAACATTTTGTTCTGGACTTCGACGAGCGATGTCCATATATTCTGCCCAAGGATTCTACCCTCACCACCCTTATTGTTCGAAATGGGCATCAAGCCATTTTACATGAGGGACCGCAGCTTACGTTGTCTTATTTACGGAGACAGTATTGGATCATCACCGGACGTCGTGTCGTAAAGAAAGTTTTGAGTCGTTGCGTTATTTGCGCTCGACATTCGGCCACCACCTGCACTCAACTTATGGGTCAACTGCCTACTTATAGAGTTACTCGACCGTCTAGACCCTTTGCTATAAGCGGTCTGGATTACGCTGGTCCCATATCGATGCGAACTACAAAAGGTCGAGGCCACAAGTCGTACAAGGGCTACATTGTAGTTTTTGTTTGTTTTGATACGAGAGCAGTCCATTTAGAGGCATGCTCGGATTGTACCGCTGACGGTTTCATAGCGGCTTACAAACGATTTGCTGCTCGACGTGGGATAAGCACCTTTCTCTACAGCGACTACGGTACTAATTATGTGGGAGCATATAAACAGCTCTGTACACTTTTTGATGAGGCCTCTGCTGTCTCATCGACCATCTTGCTGACAACGGAACTACGTGGCGTTTCAACCCCCCAGTTGCCCCACACTTCGGAGGACTTTGGGAAGCAGCTGTCCGCTCTGTGAAACATCATCTTCGTCGAGTAGTGGGAGATACTACTCTGACTTTTGAGGAGATGACAACTTTCCTCACACAGGTGGAAGCTTGCCTGAACTCACGTCCGCTACACGCTCAGAGTGATGATGCAACTGATCTGGTGCCGTTGACACCGAGTCACTTTTTGATCGGTTCTCCGATCTTCACAGTTCCAGAACCATGTCTCATAGATCTTAAGCAAAATAGACTACAGCGCTGGCAGCTTACCACACAGATGTATGAAGATTTCTGGACCAGATGGTCCTCCGAATACCTACAAGAACTTCAAACTCGTCCGAAGTGGCAGAGGCCTATGCCTCCAATCAAGATCGATGATCTCGTGCTTATCTTGCATGAAAATCTCCCAACAACAAAGTGGGCTCTAGGTCGTGTCATTGCTACACGCCCAGATGCTGAAGGTCATGTAAGATTCGTTACTTTGCGGACTGCTAATGGGACTCTTGATAGACCCATTGTGAAGTTGGGTGTCTTGCCGGTTCACCCTCTGGAGGTGCAACCTGCCACGTGGACTTTTGTTTGTGACTATAATGATTGTAATTTTTCGTTTTAATCGTCAAAGGGGGGGGGGGGGGGTGTTCCGCATAATTCATGTCGGTTTTCTCTTTGTGTTTGTATCGTATGACCTAGCTGCGTGAGTGTTATTTTCTCTTTCTTGCGTTCGCATAGGTATCTACCTTGCATTTTCTACCCTGTTATCTACTCGCTTCACCGACGGATTGAGGTGGTCAAGGTCAGTGTCGAACGTTACGAAGTTCGAGTCGATACTTCTTACTCGTCTTCTTTTAAATTAATAGTATATCTTGTGTAGCCTTTGTTAGAAGGCAAAACTTTGACTGTTTTTCAATAAATCATACGTTTTTTGGTGCTCAACAAATAATAATCCTGACTCTGTGACTTGTTTACCAACACACTTGAAATCCTGCATGTGCATTGTTTTTCTTTAAGTGCTTTTTCTCATCAGAGAGGGTTCTTTTACGTTGTAATAAGGTCTTACCTTGTCTTATTAATCAAGTTGTTAATATCAGGACACAGAGCCTAAATTGTAAATTTAGATCATTAATGAAGTTGGATTTCGTTATTATTGTAAATTCAGATACGTTGTAAATTATCGAAGACCGAACACAAGAATTTCAAGTTTTTTTTGGCTCAACTGTATTGCTGTTAACCCGAATTTTTCAATTGATGCTAATTCTCATTTTATATTTTTCCTCCTTGATGTGTGATATCTTTTTCTTTGTGCTTAACTGTACTATTGGTAACCGAATTTTCCTTTCTTTATGTGTTTTGTGAACGAATAAATGTTCCTATTCTAACTCTTTCTATTTTCTATTATTTACCCCTTCCTGTGATATCATTTATTCAAACAATGTCATATTCTTAGCCGTTCGAGGGTCAATAACCTGATATGGTATGGCTTAAAATTTTTCCATTGACTCATTTTACTCCATACATACTAGAATTACATCTTTTTTCATAATTAGGGCCTACTCCTGTTTTGAAACAAATCTGCATTCGGAGTGAAAAATGGGCTGATTTCAATAGTTTTTGTATAAAACATTTTTCTTATTCTAAGTCAAGCATTAAAAACCCCGTTTTACACAGAAACTATTTAAATCAGCTAATTTTTCACTCCGAACACAGATTTCATTCATAACATGAATCAGTGGTCCCAACGAGAGCCCGGGACAGTACTGCGCAAGCGTGAAGATGTATTTTCTCATTGGTAGAGAGAAGTGAATAAATAGCTATTCTCTTCAATCTCTTTTCTCCACCAATGGCAAGACTATGCTTGATACAATTACAGTAGTGCGCCAAGCCATAGTTGCGATCACTGACAGGAATAGGCCCTGATTATCTAAAAAGTATGTCATTCTAGTATTTATTAAGTAAAATGAGGCAATTGACTTTTGAGGTTGGGACCTGGTTCCAACGTCCTCAGTTTAATAAAACTAGCCACCACAGAAAGTGTTAGAGAAAAGTGTCTATTCCACAATAGGGACCTCAGAAACAAGAAAGCAGTAAATTATTAAGAGTTTTCTGAAAGGCGACCATGAACAAAAGTATGATGAGAGGTGGGTGTGACTTCCTTGAATGGCGGGCAATACGATACGAGGTAAGTATTCTGACACATGGAACATGATTTTTAGTCAGGACCTTGCTTGTTGGAGGTAGTTAGAGAGTTAGAGGTATCAGTGACACGAGTAGCTTCAAGTGCTCTTATACGTGTTTCTATCATGATCAGATGCTCCTTAATAACGGGTGATTCCATACTGTTTATCAAGGATTTTTTCCAATCTTCGCAAGTAATCAGATCCAATTTAAAAACAGGTAAACTGACATAACAGTCTTCCCATTGGTCAGTGGGACTATTCATATTCTTAAAAGCTCGGTTTGATTCGTTGGTTGCATCCGACAATCGTAAAAGTTTATGAACGGATCTATTAACCACAGGAGAACAATTCAATAAATTACGCATGTCCATGAAAACCAGAACCCTTTTGCTTTCGTATCGTTTATTAAAGGTAGAACAGATGTCCACTACCGCTAATTGACCAATTATTTAGGCTATCAGTCTTTTAACATAGGATATGTGAGAATCATGCACTATAGAATACCTCCCATGATTCTTGAAGCGTAGAAAGAGGAGTCTTCAAGTAGACGGCGTTTTTTTATTTTCTTGTCTCCACCTTTTACGGTGTTTTTGTAGTACTTGTTAATCAGTCAGTGAGATCACGAATTCGGAGTCGAACACGTGTTCACTGGTAACGACTGTCAACCAGCTAAGTTGGGAAAATCAATAAAAACGCAATAGTCAAGCGCGTCGGGCCGGTCATTCCGAAAACGAACCGGCACATTAGGTGCTATCATGCCGGCTCTTTGTCATCTAGGTTTATGCATTCAAGTATTATTTTAGGTTGTGAAGCATTTAATTAATACTATCAGAAATCCTTTCGTTCCAAACTGAAAACGGGAATGAGGCGGGTGGCATGTTACGGCTCCTTAAATACATTCGCACCAATTTGAAGAAATTATAAGTGTCACATGATCGAGCCCTTGCATCTCGCGCCCTTCCCGGTAAGCAATTTAAGAGTAATTTAGAGTAATGAATTTCTCTACTTTGCTCTGTCTAGCGTATCTTCATATCTCGCGTATTCCTTTTTATAAATGTGCGAATTATTTGTACAAAGTTCGACTTCTTTACAATAAAATTAAGAGAGTACGTACACATAATTAAATGTTGGTAAATAAGATTGCAATAATTTACCTTTTCAATGAGTTTTCTTGAAGGTGCAGAGAATATTTCTGCGCAAACTCATAGTCCTCCATAAAGGTAATCATGATACAAAGCGTAAGCAAAGAAAACTTGATAAATCCATTTAGATGTAAAAAAAAGACAGACAACTTTCTGAACCTTGTGGGATTCAATTTCAGAAAAGCATAAAGTGAAAAAGAGACTAACTTTATTTCCCATAAAAAATACGTAATTTTGCACAATTTATTTTTATACCATTTTCCATATGAATAATTACTGTTTAGAAACAAAATTGTACAATCATATCTCTTCTCTGACAATATGCTTTTTACGTTCGGAAACAAACGGCATTCCACCTTTCTTCGAATGAATTCTTCTATTAGACTCCCTGCAAGACACAAAAGTTGTTAAAACATTGGAGTAATATAAGAACAATATTATAAAATCTGATATAAGGGTATATCTATTAACTAGGTAACATATAACGGCGAAGGGGGGGGGGATTGCTTTACGTAATTTCTATGCATGGCCCGTAAAAAATAATATTGAAAACGTGTATTCAATTAAATTGTACTCCTAAACTGGGTTAGGCTCAATAGCCGACAACGCAACGGCCCATAGACGTTTTCAGATTCACAACACCAGTTATGGAAAAAATGAATCGCCCAGAATCCATTTTGGCTCCCTTTAAATACAGTAAACGCATGTTGGCAAAAAATCAAACTTCAGTTAATTGTGCGACTTCAATTTTAATATATATGCTTTTTGCTTGTGCACAGCAGTCGAGTTTATCAACGACATCAACAAGGAACTATAGCCAATTTATGCTGGCGCAGTAGTTTTTTTATCCTTTTTTAAAAAGCGCCATTTACTATTATTTTTTTCATTAACTATCTAATTACTTTATAATATTCAATTGATATAACATTTCATGTTAGAAAATAAAATTGTGTACGTATAGACCTGGAACACAGCTTGCTACGCCGTACAGTGGACCTTTTTTGAAATTCTGTCTCAAAATCGTAGAACTTTGGATCGGAATGACCTAGACTGATTTTTTTTTGTTTGAAATTAAAGCAAAAACCTTTGCAAATATAGAAAAATTATAGAAAAAGTAAAAAAAAAAAATTGACTTTGAAAATCTGTGTTGAAGATGGCATTTTTGGCAAAAAAAAATCGTTTATTGAATACTAAAAACGCTTAGATTTTACATTTTATATGCTATACATGTTTTTATACAGATTTTCGCATGGCCAATCTGAATCTGATATGTAAATCGTTGTAAGATAAAATCCAAAATAGCGGAGTCAATATGGCAGACTAAAATTGTAAAACAAAACCGATTTGACTAAAATTTGCTACAAGTTGGGTTTTCTGATCGCTGATTACAAATCCAAGGTCAAAATTTAAAAATTTAAAATTGCGGATCCAATATGGCGGACCAAAATTGTAAAAGGAACCCGATTTGACTAAAACTTGCTACAAGGGTGTTTTTCGGTCGTTGATTTCAAATCTAGGGTCAAAGTTCAAAAATTCAAAATGGTGGATCCAATATGGCGGACGAACATTGTAAAAGGAAACCGATTTGACTAAAGAATGCTGCTCGCGATTTTTTTTGGGTCTCTGATTTTAAATCCAGGGTCAAAATTGAAAAATTAAAAATGGCGGATCCGATATTGCGGAACAACATTGTAAAAGAAAATCGATTTGAATAAAATTTGCTATAAGGTGGTTTTTCGGGACGCATTTTTCAAATCCAGGGTCAAAATTAAAAAATCAAAAATGTCCGATCAAATACGGCTTTTTTTGAATTCTGGAATTTTGACTTTGGATTTCAAATCAGCCACCTGCAAGCCCACTTATAGGCTATTTTATGTCAAATAAATTTTGTTCTATAATTGTGGTCCGCCATATTGGAACCGCCATTTTTAATTTTTCAATTTTGACCCTGGTTTTGAAGCCAGCGACCCGAAAAACCCCCTTGTAGCAAATTTTATTAAAATCGGTTTCCTTTTACAATGTTGGTCCGCCATATTGGATCCGCCATTTTTAATTTTTTAATTCTGAACCTGGATTTAAAATCAGCTACCGAAAAAAAACAAGTAGCATTCTTTAGTCAAATCGGTTTCCTTTTACAATGTTCGTCCGCCATATTAGGTCCGACATTTTGAATTTTTGAATTATGACCCTGGAAATGGAATCAGCGACCCGAAAAACACCCATGTAGCAAATTTTAGTAAAATCGGGTTCCTTTTACAATTTTGGTCCGCCATATTGAATCCGCCATTATGAATTTTTAAATGTTGACCTTGGGTTTGTAATCAGCGTCCTGAAAAACCCAACTTGTAGCAAATTTTAGTAAAATCGGTTTCGTTTCACAATTTTAGTCAGCCATATTGTCTCCGCCATTTTGGATTTTATCTTACAACGATTTACATATCATATTCAGATTGGGCATGCAAAAATCTATATAAAAACATGTATGGCACATAAAATGTAAAACCTAAGCGTTTTTAGTATTCAATAAACGATTTTTTCCCCCAAAAATGCCATCTTCAACACAGATTTTCAAGGTCAAAATTATTATTTTTTGACTTTCTCTATAATTTTTCTATATTCGGAAATGTTTTTTCTTTAATTAAAAAAATATATATCCCTCTAGGTCATCTCGATCCAAAGTTCTACGATTCTGAGACAGAATTTCAAAAAAGGTCCACTGTGCGCCGCTGTGAGTTCTATATTACGGCACCGCGTAAATCAATAAAACCGTCATGAAAAACTAAGTCCGTTAAAGTAAAACTTTACAAAAATCATGCTTTTTACATTTAACTAGAAAAAGATAATTAACTCTTTTTTCATAAGAATGGAAAAACCACTAAAAGATAATGTATAGTTTCAAACATAATTCGTTTAAATTTGAAGTAACACCTCCATTTGAAAGAAAGACATGCAATCCAATATCCTATACAAATCTGAGCTTAAAAAATAAAAACTTTAAAATGTTTTGACAAACTGCTACGAACCTTCATACTCCCAGAATAGTATATTTAGCAACGAATGCAGGCAATCGGTGGCCCCGCACGAGTTACTCGTACTATTTTGTTTATAAGTAAAAAGAGGTGGTGGGGCCGAAGGACGGGGGGCTAGGGGGACAGACAGAAGAAAAGCATCTGCCGATTTATAGGTTATGTAGTTATTGAAAATAATAGAGACTCGGGATTCTCCGAGTTTCTAATGTTACTTTTTAATACCAAGAGATGGCAGCAGCGTCCATCCAGTGACCCCAACTTTGGCATGTAGAGGTACTGCGCTTGCGCTAGCTATACGTAAGAGGCAAACGGCGCGATTTATTATTGCCATGGTAATGGGTTCTCGCGTCGTGTTCCTCTTAACGTCCTAGAGCAAGCACAGTACTTCTACATACCAAAGTTGGGATCACTGGCAGCGTCGATTGGCATGAAGAAATTTATTTTTTGCATTACAAAATAATCAAGGGCATCTATGAAACGAACATTTAGCACACTGCAATAATGATTTCGTGGGAATTTAGCATTTTGCGGTTGCTAAACAGACGTGCGAAGTAGTATTTCTTACGCACGTATAAAAAAATGTATTTTATATCCCGTTCTACTACGCAACGGTCCAATTATTTCAAACAATTTATTTGTAGAATCTATAGAGATTGTAGCCTGTATATAGAATATAACTCGGTTGCTATAAACGATGCTTTATTAAACGATATAAGCGGATAGTTGATTCCAGAGAGACTAAAGACAAAGTGGGCCCTTTGGTTATTTCGTCATGCAGAATTGCACATAATGACACGGAAGTGACAGAAGCGTAACTTGCAATATATTCAATACTTTGCAAAACATGTGCATTTAACTGTTTCTCAAATTGTTTCACACTACATACATTTGCATACAAAACTGAATTCAACACTTTTCTTTTAACAAAATAGACTCAACCGAACTGACTCTGGCACTTTTCTTTGTCATAAAATAACTCATACCGAACTTAACCAGACACATTTTATGTTTTGGACTCGAAGGGCGTCAGGCTGGTTGGTTACGCGTACGGCATCGCTGTATTCATCATCGCCAGCGACGAAGATCAAACAAGGACTCGCTTTGGGCAGATGTTCTGGCGTGTCTGCAACTGGTTGATAGAACATGGTCCATCGTCTTGATCTGGCTGCTAAGAAGACCCAGATAGTTGTTCTTTCCCGCGAAAGAAAGTTTTCGGAGCACTTCACAATCTAAGTGGATAAAACGATCATTGAACCGGTGCGGCTACATCGATACTTTGGGCAGTTTCTGGATGCTAACTTAACCTTTTGGACACACATCCGAGTCTGCTGCTGAAAAGGCGGCCACCGGCACCGTATAGGCGGCCCTATCGATACTGATGGGCGTGATATACTCTATCTTACTACGTGAAACTGAGATTTGGGCGTATGCGCACCGGGTGACAAAGTACCGCAAACAGATATTCTCAATGCAATGAAGGGGTGCCTTAAGAATTTCAAGCGCCTATCGCACCGTCTCAGGAACTGCAGTGCTGGTAGTAGCGAGAGTCATATCCATCGACCTTCTTGCCACTGAAAGGTACAGGGCATAGCTTAGGAGGCAGGAGAACACGGCTGATATCAACAGGAGTTAATAACGTCAGCAGACACAGGTGAGAGTTGGCAGGTGGACAGTCAGGCTCATTGGGAATGTCACCCCACGGATAAGCCGAAATCATGGTTAGGTGAAATTTTACCTCACCCAATTTTTTATGGGACATGGCATGACCAATACCTACCTCTACTATTCGTGGAAGAGGTACATTCTCCACCACTTTTATCGGGCTCGTTATTCAAGTAAATCATCGAATTAGAAATCAGAAGCAGGAATGAGTCACTTTGCATATCATTAGATGCATACTAATACCAACTTTTGAGGTTGGTGTTACACGAAAAAGTAAAAATACCTTGTGCTGGAGATCTGACTATGTTATTGTCATATATTTTGAGACGCCTAAACCGAATTTGACGTCAGAATTGCTTAATCATGTAGGAAGAAATGGTGAGCGAGCGCGCCAGCAGCAAACGTATGTCACAACACCACTAATCGTGCTTTGATTTTCTCCAGGATCCATTGTACTCTGATTCTCTGGACGATCGAGTAAAACCCAGGTCAGATTTTTGACCATCGCTTCGAATTCTTCTTGAATTGCATGCTTCCAGTCTCTAGCTTCGCTTCCAGTTAGTGATTCCTTCACTGAAATCTCTGCGATGTTAGAACACTTCAGATGTTCTTCAAATGATAGTCCAGCGTGAAACATATTGCGCTTCTTCTTCATTCTGCACGCGAATGTGGAAAGTCAAAAGATATAATTCCAAAGACTTCCTAACCATTAACGTTTTATTTAATAAAATTCCGGATAAAACCGTAGTGTTGCGTTTCGAGACTGTAAAACATAGGTTGTTAGTTCTGCAGAAAATATAATGTAATAATGTGAAAAAATGATAAGATGGAGAGGAGAGTAGTCTCCGCATCCATCTTGATATACGAGCACTTTCTCGTTCTAATAATGGGTGGACAAATTTCCATTTTGACTCCGCACTCCGTTGGTGTGAATTGTATTTACACCCAATTATCTCTTCCGCAGGTTTCAGGATAAGATGAGATTAAGAGGCGGGTATTGAAAAAGAGAAGACGTGAATTTACGTTGAAAAATAGATAGAAAAAGTAAACGTTGATAAATGTATGATATGATGAGATAGGGAAGAGGATATTGCAAATGGTAGACGTGAATTTAGTTTGACAAAGAAAGAGAAAAATATTGACGTGGATAGACAAAGGATAGAATGAAATAGAGAAGAGGGAATCGAAAAAGATAGATGTAAATTTAGATTGACAAAGAGATAGAATGGACAGAAGCAGCCTTGCACGCAATTGGTTGGCGCTATATGTTCATGCGCGTCATGCATGGACGGCTTCAGTGAACCGTATCGCACAGCAACAGCTGCAAAGTCAACTGCAAATGTATTGTAGATTTGGCGCGCGGCGGCAAGCAAAAGTCGTCGGAAGAAGCCGAAAAGTCGAGCGAACATAGTCGACTTCAAGTCAACTTCAATAGCGCAAAGTCGAGTGTAAAAAGTCGACTTTCGAACTCTGAAAGTCGACTTTACCAACCCTACCACTTTTCTCATTTCAGTTCAGTTTCGACTTTCGTGCCGTGCACTCGTGGCTATCCTGGAGAAACAAAAGTCCAATGTGCTTCGCTCTGGAGAGTGATTTTATTACTGATTCGAAGTTTCCAACATTTGGGGCATAATTTCTCAAGTGTACCCACCTCGAAAATGAAAGTTGTCCGATCGGGCTAAAAATTGGCCCAATTGTAGAACTATTAGATAGTACTCCTCACACCAAAAATCAATTAATTCTGATCATTATTTATCAAAGTGGAGGTGGTACAATTTTTGATTTTTAGGAAAGGCCTTACTTTCAAACATTTGTAACTTTTTTCCTATTGCTTTAAACAAAATTTCACGAAAAAATGTTTTTTATAGATTTTTTCACAAACTTTTTGGTGGTCGTAACGATTTTCAAAAAAAGTCATCCTTGAACTCTGGTGATATTGCAGAACCTTCCGGTAGAGATAAGGTAGATACTGAGGATCATGAAATGATATCTGACGATGATGAAGAGTAGCTATATGACAGCGAAAAAGATTTAGATGTCTTAGGCACCAA
>CAKNWT010251837.1:0-13908 GCA_932066315.1 Andricus coriarius | reverse complement strand
AAATTTACCCCACCCCCACCCCCCCAGGAGACATGGGAGGTGGGTGTGGGGTAAATTTTAACAAATCTTTTTTCCCCCTCGAAAATAAAAAGTTTTTATTCCAGACATTTTTTCCGTAGGATGCGTATTTTTTTAGATATTTCGTTGTCTCAAGTTAAAAAAAACACCCTGTATATATATATATATATATATATATATATATATTCTCTGGGTGAGATAATACACTCCTACTTATTTCAGATTTTTAAAAAAAATTTAGAGGCTGCGAGCATAAAATGTACGTAAAAATTGAGACTTTCGTAGTTTTAGATTTTTTTTCAAATATACGTATTTGTTTTCGAGAAATATATTAGGAATAAAAATTGTAGCTAATGCAAAAGAAAATCTTTCACTTTATGTCTGATTGAAAAAAAATTACTTGGCGCCAGTAAAAGACATGAAAAGTACGATTTCTTATAAAGAGATAAATATAAGGGCCTAATTTCACCCCTAAACATTTTTTGTGGATTGCCAAAATTCTGAGATCTTCTCTACACAATAGGGGAAAAATGTATAATAGATATGAGATGAAAAACTTAAAACCGATGCACCAGAAAAATAAAAAAAGTAATTTAACAAGGCTTTTAAACGGGTTTCCATCGATGAAATTTTATAAAATAGTAACATACATCAATAGGAAGAAGAGAGAATAACAGATTACTCATTTTATATGAATTCATATTATTAATATTTTCTTATATCAACAACATATATACAGCACGTAATTTATCTATATTTTCTTATATTCGCAACAAATATACAGTTAAACAATGTAATAGTACATATAGTATTTTATTCCACTCTCGACCGTGGCCACCTTTTAGCGTAGCCACCTTCGTTCGCGGCTCGAATTCTGATCGACTCGAAGCAACTCAGATTTGCAATATTGCGACCGTCGACCAAGAAAAGAAAAAAAGTCAATTTTATTTTCGCCCCGCAAATTTTACTTTCGCCCCGCTAATTTTACTTTCGCCCCGCAAATACGGCTTACGGGAAATATATGCTACTTTCGCCCATATTTTCAGGGTCGAAAGGTGGCCATTTAGGTCCAGTGTGGAATAAACATTTTTTTGTAAGGATAAATGTTTTATTTTCTTATACAATGAAAAAAAATCGCTAATGCATTTGTGCTTCGCAACATCACAAATGCGTAAATCACTGTACGACAAGTTCTTTCTTTGTCGTAGACTGTATAATATAATATTGGAAATTGTAAGATCAATAAGTTACTTTTACTCTTACAGCATAAATGAAACACTTAAAAGGTGCATACTTCGTTTAAACCAGGCGTGACTAACATTCCACAGCTCAACTGTATGTTTGCTAAGAATATAAAAAAATATAGATAAATGATGTACTGTGTATTTGTTGTGAATATAAGAATACATTAAAAATATTATTACATATGAAATGAGTAATCTGTTATTCTCTCTACCTCCTATTGATGTATTTTACTATTTTATCTTTCATTGATGGAGAACCCATTAAAAGCCTTGTTAAATATTTTTAAATATTTATTTGTTTATTTTTCTGGTGCCCCAGGTTTTAATTTTTCGTCTGATATCATTATATATTGTTTCCATTTTTATTTATTTTTATTCATGTGATATTTCTCTGAAACATTATGTAGGGGAAACCACCCTACAGTAGATAGCTAAAAATTCAACAGCGTTTTAACTGCATCAGTTTCCAAAAATAAAGAAAGGTTATCGTTTTTAAATAAAGCTTACGTATTCAATTGAGCATTCTTATAGAAAAAAATATCACGAAATTAATCAATTAGCTGTATTAAACATTTTTATTAGACTTGGTCAAGGGTACAATTTCGACACCTCTGTCCATCAATAGATAATCGTTTTGGGTATTGCTCCTGGGCATGATAAAATACTCAATTCTCGATAATTATAATTTATCATTAGTATACTTACAATTAAAATCAGTGTATTGAGTAAATAATAGTTTAAACTATGATTATTTTACAAAAATCACAAAAGTTTCAATTATTGACATTTTTTTATCTCTATAATATTCTGTGAGATTGGTACGATTGGTACGAGATGTTAAATCTTCATTACATTTAACCTGACTTGCGATGACAGAAAAGTGCCGAATTTTTACATACCTTGATCCCAAAAATGATATCTTTTCCGAAAGACTCCTTAAAACACAACTAAATATTATGTGATTTTTAATGCCTAATAATGTACACTATTTGCTTGGTATATTATTTACAATAACTTAAATTTAAAAACGTCGCGAATCAAAATAAACAAACACAACCTTTAACTCAAAACAAGTGCGAGACAGTCGCAGAGCTGCCAATTTTGATAGCGACATTTTTGGAAATTTTGCCATTATTTACTGTTGGTTATCTACTGTTGGAAAATGTAATATCCAATAAAAAGGTCCTTAAATATTGATAAATATTAAAGAAGGAACTCTTTGTATCAATAAATATTGTACATTAAACTTCAAGCTTTGATTCTAATGTATGAACGTGCCATAAAAATGTTTCATTAAGTTAAAAAGTATGAATGAAGAAGAGGCAAAATTTGTTTGTCAGGTTAAAAATTAATTGTTTGCTCTCACACATTAATTAATTATAAAATTTCAATAAAAACTTTGTCAGAACGTAAAGAACTTTTTTTGTCAATTTTCCAGTTAATTAATATCATCTACTATAAATCATTATCTACTGTAGGGTGGTTTTCCCTATATTTAAAAAATCGAAAACTATGAAAATCTCAATTTGTACGTAAATTTGATTCTCGCAACCTCTACACCAAGTTTTTTGTGAAATTTATTTATCCTTATTTAATATATATTAGGGTGATTTTTTGTTGCTTTTTTAATTCAACTTGGCACTCCTGCAAATTGTTCCTTTTGCCGAGAAATTGACCTCTGATTTGTTTCAGAATTAAAAAATATATATTTAGAGGTCGCTCAAGGCCATTTTAGGGCAAAAATCGATGGGTCCTAAAAGAAAGTACGCAACTCACAGTGACGGATAGAATCTACGTAACTCCAGATGGCAAATAGAATCTACGCAACTCGTAGGGACGAATAGAAACTACATAGCTTCATTTTTTCGGATTTTGAGTTACCGTCAGAAACTGTTGTAGTACGTTGAAAGCCGTAATGAAAACACTTCAATTTTTCTATTTATTGGTTTAAAGTGTATTAATTAATTAATAATATATTCACGCAACTTGTTTTTGCACGTGGATTCCGTGATGAAAGTACGTAAATCGGCTGAAATAGTTCTGACCTTCACCTTGGCGCCAGTTTTGCTGTCAATGATTTGCATTGATTATAATAAACCTAACCTCAATCGAGGTAATATAATCAGATATTATGTAGATTAATGTTTATAATTTATAAATAGTCGATTGAATTTGAAACTTCTAAAAAGTTTGAGGTTAGATCAAACACCACACTATTGCAATTACATCGAAAACATTACAAAATGTTTTAAACGTGAAGTTCAGGTTATAAGCTAGTTTTCGGTGATTATAGGACCCCTAGGAACACTTTATTATCTCTGAAATAATAACACTTGTATTGTGAAGACTAATTAAACTTTCAACACGGTCTCCTGAAAACTTGCATTTTGTTACTTGCGTAGTTTCTATCCCTCTCTACGAGTTGCGTAGATTCTATTTGTCAGATCGAGTTGCGTAGATTCTATCCGTCAAAATGGCGTCAAATTGACGCCATTTAATGACTACTTATTTCTGGCGTGCATTAATTGTATTCTTTACAATTTAATATTGCACTCAGATTTTTTTCAGTTTTCTACAATAACATTCAAAGTCGCTCAATGCCATTTTAGGACAAAAATGCTTATTCCTAATTTAATTGACGCTAATCATTGATTATTTATTTCTGACGCGTATGCATTTTGACAACACAATTCGTTTAATAATTTCAAAAATAATTTAAAATTAAAACAATTGTAAAGATAATGCAAATTTTTGAAGATTTCGAAATGAAATTGGTATATTTAAAATTATTTTTTATTTCGAAAAATTAATTTGAAAAGAGTATATTAAAATATTTTCAAACATTGAAAAAGATTTCCGCACTTGTTAAAAACGAATCCGGAAGATTTTAAGACAATTTTAGGAATAATTCGAGTCACTTTAAAATATATTAAGGAATTTTTGAAATTTTGAAGAGATTAAACATATTTCAAAATCTTGCAATATTCCCAGAAATTTATAAAATATTTTTAATTATATTTGAATAGGCTTGAAAACAACTAAAAAAATAAACTTTTGAAAAATTGTGATTCAAATTTTTTATTAAAATTTACTTTTCCTTTAAATTATTATTTGGTTGATACTTTTATTCTTTGTTGACTGAAAAATGTTTGTTTGGAAATTCAACTCTTTAGTTGAAAATTAACTTTTTTGTGGAAATTTTGACTTGACCTATCTGAAATCTTCAAAAATCTTTTCAAATTTTCTCAAGAATGTTAGGAAAATTATATTTATGTAAACTTGAAAACGAATAAACTTACAACATATTTATTTATGAATTTTTAATGTTTCAAGATAATAAACAAAATTTCTTAAGATTCCTGGGAGAATCTAAAGTAATTTTTTTATTTTGAAAAATTAATGTTAGGAGAATATTTCAAAAGATTGGAAAAAAATTTAAAAGATTTCCAAAATTGTCGAAAAAAAATCTGGAAGATTTTGAAGCAACTTTAGGAATAATTCGAGTCAGTTTTGAAGATATTTTTTTCATGATTTAAAAAAATGTTTCAAACACTTTCAATTTTTTTAAGAGATAATTTGAAATTTTGAACATATATTTAGAAATAATTTTAAATTTGAAAATATTTGACCACATTTTTACCAAAATTTAGATTTTTAAAGATTTCAAAATAGGCCTCTGAAGCATTTTTCTCAAAAATGAAAAATATTGATACCACCAAAATTTGTGATGAATTTTAGGACATAGCAAAGCGTATTTATGATTTTTTTTAATATCTCGGGAAGAATGAAAATATTGTCCTTGCTTTTCCATTATTTTATATAATAAATACTGTGATATACAAAAATTTTGTTTTTATATTAATTTTATATTTTAATTTAGAAATTGAGCGAGACAAAAAAAGCGCATAGCGGGCGTGTTTATTTTCTAGTTTGTTATAAAAAGTTCTGAATGAGCTACAATAAATTTTGTAGATCCAAAACAATTTAAATTAAATATCATTAATTAATATTTATATAAATATTGATTTTTAATTATCTATTTAATTTATTTAATTTCCAATTTTAATCCGTTAACTATATTTTGCAGAAAGCTGACTTAGCAGTGGGTTCGATGACTATCAACTATGCTCGCGAGAGTGTAATAGACTTCACCAAACCATTCATGAATTTAGGCATCGCAATTCTTTTCAAGGTATGTTGTAAATTTTTTATTAGCTAGACGATATAAGTAAAAAAGGGGATCTCTTGAATGAGATAAAGGTTGATTTCATGACTTGTGAGCAATTTACTTTACCCTCAATGTCCTCATCCATTTGAACAACCCAAGCTAAATAAAGTTCCCCTTTAATCCTGGCGCCGCGCCGGTTTGTGAACAGCCCCGGGCAAACCAGAGAACACATTTTTGTTTAACATACACATCCTACCTTGTCAGGCTGGTCTCTTGGTTTTTTGGTAATTTCCTGAATTAATATCCCACGCGCTACTGCTGCTGGCGCCAGTGCTTTTAATTTTTTGCTTGGTCTCGCTTGGTATTGGACACAATCTGCGTAGTATCACTGTAAGAAGGCATATTTTATAGTTTTGTATCAACTTCGAGATAAAAATACCCCAATTTTTAAACTCACTGAGATTAAATCTCCTTATATGAATTCAAATATACAAACACGAGTGTAACTTTTATCTTCAAAGTAAAAAAACTCATTCATATATTTATTCCTGAAAGTTCTCTAAAAATCGTAAAAATCCATTAAAATACGTAGAAATTATTTTCCCCAATACCCGCAACGAAACTTGCGACTTACACGTTCATTCAGAAGAATCTAAGTTGGTCTTTACTCGATTGGTGTGTGACGTCACAGCGAAGTAATGTGGCATTTAGTCCTCTAGAGAACTAAGTAATGCCATGCGCATCCCCAATCTACCCCTTCTTCCTGAAACTGCGCATCGCAACTTAGATTCTTCTGAACGAACGTAGTCGCTCGTATCGTCGCGGTGATTGCGGAAAGCTTCGTGTGCAACGAGCGGGATACGTCGATTACCAACTCGCATGATTTGCCGCGCTCGCTACGCTCGCGTAGCAAACTATGCTCGTTGGCAATCGCCGCTTTATCTCGCTTGTTGTACAATCTACTACAAATCTCTTGGTAACAGATGAAATGCTTTAGAATTAGCTGAGATGTTTGAAAATCCCGTAAAATTCTTTGAAATTCGTTAAAATACATGGACGTATTCGAAATCTTTCAATTCTTTTGAAATTATGTAATTCGTCAGCGGTTTTTCTGTTTTGCATCAATTCTTCCTATATTTCAACTGTATTTTCTCATAATGATTTTGTATAATGATTTTTCTAGAATCGTGAGAAAATTATAAGAAATTGATTATAGGAAAATAATTATAGACCTATACTAAATTTCCTATAATATTTTTTCGTGAGGGGAGATTGCAAGGGATTGTATGAAACTGCATAAAATTGCATAAGATTGCAGAGAGTTAGATGACATTTTTGACGTTTTTTTGAAAGATATCGTTTTATTTGACCCAAGTATTATAATTGTGAAGAAGATTTTTCAATTGGCATTAGGCTCGATAATATTTATTTTTATTCTGCAAATAATTTTAGTATATATATTTACGAAACATAAAAAATGTTATTTTTATTTTTATACTAAAAATATATTTTTAAACAATCATTGCACAATAAAAATATTATCGACCCCAATGCCAATTAAACAATCTCCTTTCAATTGCAGAGAGATTGTAAGCCATATTGCAGGAGTAATTAGCCCCTCGCCTTGAGCTTACAATGTTGAAACGATTGATTTTTTTTGAATGAAAGCTAACTAAATTGCAAATAGAGTTATGTGAGCCGATTCCTGATTTTTTTTTTATTAATTTTTTATTCAACAACAAAGTTGAAATTTTTTTATTTACAAACGGTTGCATTTTTTTGTATCTATGTACTTATATTTATGGAGATCATGAAATTGGTAAAGGCCCTCCTTACAAATAATATCCAGCAGGTTACAACATTAAAAAAAATCTATTATTATATTAACAAATTAATGAGTGTAAGTGCTACTTCAAGATTAAATATACTTCGACTTACCATTTTTTTAGATCCAAAGTAATTAATGTTAATGCTACAAACAAACGCATCTCTTAGCCATTTCACACTCTAAACACATCGTTCCTTTAGAAAATTGTTCAAACAAATTTTAGCAATAAATAATATGTATGCTTTTTTGATACCTGATAACAGGTGTTGATTTTTAAAATAAATTTGATAAGCAAATAAAGATTAATAAATCTGATAAACAAATAGAGATTTTCGTCAATTTTCAACTGGCAGACTTCGTTTTTTCAATGGAATCAATTTTTAAATTACTTGCGAAAATTCTGAGCTTATGATACTTTGTCATGCGATAATAATTGTTTATTTTATAAACAATATTCTGAACAAATTCATAACTTGACTACTTGTCAACAAATGGACGCCGATTTTTTACGGAATCGACTGCCAAGGACTCAGAAAGGACTTTATTTATCAAGAGACTTTGTCAGGCGACATGTTTTAATAAATTTTACTTTAAAAAATACAAAGACAGAGTAAATATTAAAAGACTGCTACACCTGGATGCACAAGCACTGCAGCTAAAGCCACCAGAGGCAGCAAAATTTAAATTGTGTAACAAAATGTTTGCTCACTCTACAAAAATGACGTAATCACGGATTTTTTTTAGTAATATTGTTCATAAGTAAAATTGTGCCTAATTGGTAAAATACCCTGCAAGGTTGACAAGTAGTCAAGTTGTGAACTTCTTTGTAAAATTATTTATAAAATAACAATTATTGTTAGTTAGTAAAGTATCATGAGGAAAGGATTTTTCTATGTAATTTAAAATACATATAATTTGATTCCGACAAATTTTTGAATAATTTTGTTAAATGAACGAAGTCTAGAGCGCGAAGAAATGTCTAAGATATGATTTGTTTAATAAATTTGTTTATAACATTAACAATTATTTTCGATTCAAAAATGGTAACGAAGCATTGTTTTTAAGTATATTCCGAAAAAAAATTGTAAAATAAAGTCTCCAAGTCTTTTAAATCTTAAAGTAGCACTTTCACTCTTTAATTTGTTAATATGAAAATAAAAATTAAGATTAAAACGTCTTAACCTGGTGATTATTATTCATAGGGAGTGTCTTTTCTTATTTCATGACGTTTTGCATAAATATAAGTAGTTGCAAAAAATGGGATCGTTTATTTGTTAAAAAATGTCAAATTTGTGGTAAAATAAAAAAAGCAATTCAAAACTCAGCGCTCACAAATCTCTTTTAAATTCAGTTAGCTTTCATTTGAAGAAAAGATTCCCAAATTGTATCAAAATTCTAAGTTCTAGAATTAATTATACAGAAAAATTTGTTTTGTCCCACTGTGTGCCGTTGAAAAACGATATTCAGATAATTATGTTTTAATCAATTAAATTTTCGTTAAATCAAACAACTTTGTCATCATGCTTTCAACGAAGTTTATTTTTGTAATACGAAAGCAAATGAGGGGTGGGAAAGAAAAAAAATTAGTTTGTTCATGATCATCCTGATCACGAAATTATAAGTATTGTAGCTGCAAGGATTTGACTTTCAATGACAATTATTTGCGGTTAAATTAACGCTGATATATTTCTCATTGTGAACTGATGGATTGCCTCTTACTCTGTAATCACCAATTACTGGTCCGATAACTATATGAACGCAACAAGATGGTAGAGGAAGGAACGACATGCTGTAATTTGTATTAGTGTACTCGAATCGCATTTCGCAGCACACGGCACGTCTGTGAATTATGCGGAGTTTAATTAATTTTGGAACAAATCAATTAGCGGTTCTGTTATTAAAGGACTAACGATGAAAAATGTTATAATTCAATTTTCATTTCTCCTATTCCAGTCGGAAATCCTTTAGCCATTTTTATTAGAGAGACAAGGTGAATTTTTATTGTCTAAATCTATGTCAATTGAACAGTAATTAATTAAAAATTAAAAAATCGGTTAAATTAGTTACGACTTAAAAGTTTTAATTTGTAACAATGCAAGATTGCAGTATTTTTAATTGCAAATCTTCCAATTTTTGAGTCGTATCCAGTTAAAACTTATATAAATCTGAAATTGAAACGAGGAAAGATAAACGGTGTAAGTCCAATCAACATATTTTAGAGGAGAAGCAAAAAACCTTTCTATAGGAACAATTTACAACAGATTAAGTAAATTACTTTTTTTTGTGCAGATGGATTGATCAGTTTAATAATCATGGTATGCAAACATAGATAGCGCTGTATGTGTATGTAATAATCTAATGGAAATTTTGGTTGAATTAGCACCGCTTAGCTTTCCCTGGTAGTGTCAAAAAATAGTAGGTTAATCGTTAACATGGTTGCTAGAGAACCCGGAAAACCTGGATAAATCCTGGGATTTTGAAAAACAGTTTTTGAGTAAATTGACTTTCAATATTTTCAACAAAAACGGCGTCAATTTCTCAATTTTGAAATTTTTTTTAATTTGTAGAAAATTCGTCTTTTTGACTAAAAAAATTGACTGTTTTGTAGAGAATTTGCTTTTTTGGCTTGGAAATTCAACAATTTGGTTGAGATTTTTTTCTCTCGAAAGAAAAATCTTTCTTGGTTAAAAATTCATTAGGAATAATCTGAGCCTGAATCCAGCGAATATAGTTATGTTTTGGAGAAACAGAAAAAAAATCACGAAAGTGTTTTCTTTCATTTCGGTCTTTGGTAGTCCGCGTTTTCAATTTTTAAAATTCAAATACTCATTACTTTATCGAAAAAAAGGCAAATCAGTAAGATACGACGTCTTAATCCCTTTGAAAAATAACATATTTTAGTGCAAAATGATTATGTGGCTTGAGCTGCCTGTCAGATTTTAAGTTTATTCGGTCAATAATAATCAATTTATAAATAATTTTATTATACCTACAAAAAATAATGTTTTCAATAACTGGAGATATTGATAGAATACATGGAAAATTTTATTAAGCATATTAATTTCATAGGAGTGTGTTTATTCAACAATTGCCTACTTTTCATTTGCTTTGTCATTCAAAATCGCATTTTGTCCACCCCTTCACGTAAATTCATCCATTACTGGGACGAATTTTCGTATTCTTTTTTAATAAAAAATTCAGCGAAGACTGAAAATCAGGTCAAGATAATTCTGCATTGATACGATCCGTTTATCCACGTTAAATGAGTAGAAGTCAATTTCTCGGGTTTTTGATTAAATTCAAAACCTGGCTCATTATCGCCAACTTTATTATTTCGCATTTTCAAATGAAACCATGTCAATTGCTTGGAGCTTCTCAGAGGAAATATTTAAGCTTGAAAATGAAAGAGTATCAAATAAAATTAATAAAAAATTTTCAATAGTAAATTATTCATAAGCTGCTCCTTTTTATTTTACGCTTTCGGAAGAAACTTACTTACAAAGTTCATAAAAATCGTATTTCCCAACCACTCTAGCTGAAAATAAGATCTGAAAGTCGAAGCTGGAAATAAGAACTCTTGAAGTCGAAATGACTAGAACGACACAAATCGATTGTGTTTGTCCGAAGTTTCTATTGAGCATGAATTGCCATTCAAGACAAACCCTTTGTAGACGATAATTGCACTAGTCAATCCATATTGTGATAACCGAATTTGATATATATATATACCTATGATAGTCGAGCCAAGTAAATAGAGTTGTTAATTGCACGGTAAAGCTCGTCTTACAAGAGACTTGACGTTCGATTATCCTTGGTTTAAGGTAAACAAAGACCTTGTAACGTTCCACCGCAAATCGGACAGTCCCCATTTGATCGCTGTCTACCTGCTTGCTTTACCCCCTTTATTCAACTTCACCTTAACCCTTAAAGCGCCCCTGGGGTATGAGCAGACCCCAATTTTTTTGTTTTGCTCGATTATTATTAAAAAGTAATAAAATGAGATGAAAAAATAAAGAGGTAATCATTAAAAAACGTTCCTTCCACTTTTCATGAAAAAAGACACTTCAAGTTCCCAAATAAATACCTTTTTTCAAAGCTGCACTGTAAAATTTGTTTTTTCTCAAAGAGCTATATTTCGAGAATCACAGGTTAAATTTTCACGTTAAAATATCAAAAATTGACTGATTTATGATTTTTTTCGTGTAAAAAGTCATTTTTCACGTTTTTGTGCGATTTTCATTTTTCTAACACGCAGCAAACATTTTTTCGTCGATGAAACCTGATCTACACACTAAAAGGATAGTTGAAGAGTATTCAGTAATTTGTTGGAATGGAAATAACGGCTACTCTCTTTACAATATGACATTTTCCGACAAGGGGGTCGCCCACGACCCCACACGGCGCTTTGTGTTATTATTACATAGCATGGCGCTTTAAGGGTTAAGTAGCTAAGGGATCGCCAGATGCTGTCACCGACCCTTACAAGCAAGTGGTATTTTTTACTAATGAGGAATAAAATAAGAAACATAACATTTTGAAATTAGTAACTTAGAAATATTACATTCGAAATGTATGTTTTTTGGCGATTCCAACGATATGTTACTTGCCTTAATAAGTTACAAATTAAAATAAGTGCGATATGTTACTTGCCTTGCTGCTCGGTGGGTCCCTGTCACCACTACGTAGCGCGTCCTCAGGTTGCGGATAGAGGAACGGCCCGTAAGGCTGAACAGCCCCTCAGGTTAACTGTGAATACAAGAATAAGCAGTCGCGGACAGCCGATAGGAACCAGTCGTGGGTGTGGTGAGCCCACACTGGTAAAAAATAGGTACACGACAACCATGGCTTGAAGGGACCCACCCATTCGCGCTGATACGCAATGGGTGGGTTCTGGCAAGCCGAGGTGCAGCGTGTACCCACCTCGAAACACTACCCGAACCAAAACTAAAAATCTTGTAAGGAAAAAATCCTGCTGCCTCATTGGACACTGCAGCGATGACACTGCCCACAAGGGATGTGTGGAATGATTCGCCTGTATAGGGCCAAAGGGGTATTGATGCCAGTGGGCGAGCTGCCTTGCAGGGGGATGTTGGGATATGAGGATGAAACCGTAATGTGTCTGACGACAAGTTGACATGGTCCTTGTCAGAGTCGGAAAGCCCCCATATCTAGGCCTGGGGAGTTATGAGGGTCATCACTCCTAGGACGGCGGACTCACCTACGATCGGAATAGGATCCTAACGTGCGGATTTTCCTAAAATTACCATGGCTAACTTGCAAAAACAAAAAACTACAGTAAAATATCTAAGGGTGGGAACTCTGAACGCGCGTAGTCTAAATACTGGCGGTTTTAGCAAACTCATTGAGGTAGCAAAGACATACGATACTGACTTGATAGCACTTCAAGAAACCTGCTGGCCGGGCGATTATGCGTCAATTTCTAAGGATAACTATACTTTTTACTTTATACCGATTATCATACATTGTACTAAGGGGTAATTTCAGCAAACAGGTGTTAATCAACGTGCACTGCCCTACCGAGGACAAAGACGAAGACACAAAAGATCTTTTTTACGAAACAATTGAACAGGTTTTTGACAAGTTCTCAACGTTTGACGCAAAAATAGTATTGGGAGATTTCAACGCGAAAATTGGAAAAGAACCGATGTATAGGCCTACAATAGGGTCAGAAAGTTTGCATGACGTCAGTAATGATAATGGAACTAGAGTAATAAACTTTGCAGCTTCGAAGAACCTCGTTGTCAAAAGCACATATTTCAAGCATAAAAATATACATAAGGCCACCTGGACATCACCAGATGGTATCACTCACAATCAGATTGACCACGTTCTAATTGATAGAAGACGTCATACAAACATTCTCGATATAAGATCGTACAGGGGAGCGGATTTAAATTCAGACCACATTCTCGTGATAGTAAAAATAAGATCTAGACTATCGTTAAATAAGAAAACAAGCCGCGCAGAGCCAACAGTTCGTTTCAACATAGATAAGCCTAAAACACCAACAGAAACATTAAATTATCAAGTTCAGATTTCTAATAGTTTCGACGCTCTCCAAGAACAGAGAGACGATAACGGTAATTACGAGGAGGACCCGGAAATCCTGTGGAGCAATATGAAAAAGGCGATAAAGACAGCCGCGAATCTCACTATAGGTTTAAAGAAAGCAACCAAAAGCAAACCATGGTTTGACGAAGAGTGCAAACTTTGGTTTGAAAAACGTCGGAAGGCCAAACTAATTAGTTTACAAAAGAAGTGCGATCAAACACATAAGAAGTATCTCGAGATTAGTAAAAGTACAAATAGGCTTTATAGATCCAAGAAAAGGGAGTGGGAAAAGAATAAAATGCTAGCAATAGAAGCGCTTAATAAACGAAATAACCCGCGTGAGATGTACAGGGGAATCAATTTTATAAGGAAAGGCTTCCAAAGTAGGACGGAAGTAATGAGGGACGAAAATGGCAATCTAGTAGCCGATGCGACAGAGAGACTAAATTTATGGAAAAACTATTTTGATAAACTATTAAACGTACGCGAAGGCCCCGTTGAAGGTAATCTCGGTGAAATCCACACTGCCGATCTACCAACTGATGATCCTACTGATATAGAAATAGAAATCGCCATAA
>CAKNWT010251828.1:0-19613 GCA_932066315.1 Andricus coriarius | reverse complement strand
AAAAAAAAAAGCACTTCCGGTCCGAATAGGCCACTTTCGGTGGAAGCCGAAAGTTGAAAATACCTCCAATCGATCGGGCATAGTCCATTTACTATTAGGAGGTACTAAACTTCCAATTTTATTGGGTATTTTAGATTTTAAAAGGGGTGGATGGGTGGTCTGGGACACCCTGTATATATAAATTTCATAAACAAAAAATATATATCAAAGATAAAATGGTTTACTTCTTAATTATCGAAAAAGAGGGTGGAGAATTCTCGATTTAAAGAAAAATGAAAATTAATGACCAAAAAAGACCCGGTAGATGAATTTGGTACAAATGTATATTCCGAGTTTCTTATTTAAAATTTAGAATCTACTATCTTTAATATAAAAATTTGTAATCCGGGAGTTAAAAATCAAATTATCCTGATTTTTTTACAAATTACTGGAATATAATAATACTAACTGATTTAAAAATCGTGGATATTTAATTTCAACACTCTATCCTTTATTGAATTAATTTTCAAACATTGAAGGTATCAATCCAATTATATTTGTGAGAATGAGTATTACTTTTCTAAATTTTCACTTTTAGGTACGATTCTGCATCGCCTCGTAATATTCATGGAATCCCGAAATAGTGTCCTACGATTTGGCACGGAACTGTTGAAGCAGGAGAATATGTGATGAGCAACATCTTAAATATTAAATGAGAAGGAAAAGGGAGAGAGTCTGGCTGTAAAGAGGAATGATACTTAATTTGAATTCATATGGAAAACAATAAGGCGGAACAAATAAATGTAAATAATTTATTGAATGAAATATAGGCGAATAGACCCTGGCGGACCGGTCGAACGCAAGCATTACGCTACAGCGTAATGGTAAAGTAATGCTAAAGTAATATGGCATTATAATTATTATGAGAAGCAAAATAAATATGTAAACTGTTGCAATCATAATAATGCGTTAAAATCTACGTTAAATGGTCATCTCGTGATTGCAACAGGTTTCTTTTTCAGCGTTAAAAAATAAAAAATAAAGTGGCTGTTATTAAAGTCGAGCCCCTGCATGTTGGCTTAATTGTTGTTTACCAGCTTTAATCCTAAATTATGTTTGTAGTTTCAACAGCTTGAAATTTGTTCTTTTTTAATTGAATTTGATTTGAAACACTTTTATGTCACGATAATTAATAATAAATTTAGTTATACGAATAAATCATATTTTTGCATAATTGTACAAAATAATAAATTTATAATCTACAACAAATTTTCCGAGTGGTAATAATTTAAAGTTGTTTAAAAAGTTACATTTAATTTGCTAACATCTAAACGTAAAATCTTTGGATTTTCAAAATTCGTTGGTTTCTCTCAGATGTGAAAAAAGGGTTTTGGAATTCGCGACCTCGCCCACGTAAATTTCAAGATTCTTCGGTGACTAGAGATTGACCTGTACTACCAAAAACTTGACTTTTACATGCACCCTTCCTTGTCAGAATGAACATACACTCCTATAGTTCCTTTTTATTGACGCTGCCGCGGTTTGAAAAATAAGAATGTAAATACAGTAAAACCTCCAGCATTTCAACGTCCTTGAAACGTAGGGATTCGTTATTTTCAATGCTCGAGGGGGCTCCACCCTTAATAATACAATGAATTAATAATACAAATAAATACACCCGACATTCCTGGAACTGCTGGACCAATCAGTTTCTCAGCGCTTAAGGCGAGGGACGGTTGTGACTCTCGCCTCGGAAGGGCCGAGTGCGCGAGTAGTCAGTCGCGTATATTACGAAATATCGGTTCAGGCGGTCGCGGCTTATTGTACAGTTAAAAAAGTCGCGGTCCGTTAGTCTTTGTTGGCCTTAGTCTTTTTGTTGGCGTACGACAATGTGCCAACTAAAAATCAGTATTATAGAATCAAAAAACCACGCAAATATTTCGCGGAATAGTGAGTTTTGTGGCATGACGTCGATAGGTAGAAATGCCAGTCGTCAGGAAGGTTAATACATCGTACTGCAACTGCATACGACTTTTTGGAGAAAATCTCCGAAACGTGGACGTAAGTTATAAAGCTCTGCATAGTAATCTTTTCAAGTGTAGAATGCATTTGCGCAATTCTGTTTCTTCATAATTTTATCAGTCGAAGACATTAACCTGAAATTTAGAACATTTTTTTTTCATTTCGTGAAACTAAAAGGTCGTGAATCGACGAAAAAATGGAACGTGACTGAAAAAATAGATTCTACACTTGAGAAATATTTCTATTTGTACATTTATGAATTTTACGTTTATAATATTTCCTCGAAAACGTCGTGCGACGTATTCCCAAGACGTCGTGAAACAATACTCAATTCAAGGTTTCCCGCTCTTCGGGCCTCTTTTTTCATTGGTCAGTCACAGACGCGGAGGAGAGTATGCAGGGGCCGCGGTGAGAGTTGATAGAACTGCGCAATTTGAGATAACCGTATACGGAGGGCTAGAAATGTTGGAGTCTTGAAATGATGGAGTCTTGAAATGATGGAGACTTTACTGTATCTAGGCCATTTCGTGAGTTAAAAATGATTCACCGCTTATCTCTTTCTCGTATAGCATATTATTTCGCAAGTAAAAAGAAACACCGTGGAAGCATCACGGAAATTCAACTGACGTATCGTTTCCGAATTAAAGCTAAGCCAATAGAGGAGAGAAATTGAGAGAAATAGTAGAAAAGGTTTAATAGCAGTAGTATATATGCTGTAGCAATATAGTGTTAGTAGATATTCCGTGAAATGTGTTAACAGTTCATGAGCTGCTAGAGGATTATGTGATAATCGACAGTTACACTATCTGTCTGAAATTTCTAGCCATTTTATAAACTGCGAAAACCACCTTTAGACAGTTAGTGTAATAGATAAGAATTTCACTATCTAACTATTCTAGCCATTTCATGAAATGACAAAGGTGCTATCAATTACATAGTCTACTAAAGCGAATGGAAATAATTCGACTTGGCTAAGTCTTCAACTATCCCTCAATTGAGACATCACTTGATTCACTAGATACTTGTAGAAAATGAATGTTTTAATCATTTTATCAAAAATGTGATATGCCTATAGTTGGTAGGACCGACAGCTTCTAAAAACACCAAATTACAAACTTTATCGGTTGCCAAATTTAAATCATTAGCTGATGTCAACTGTGAGGTCCCAACCACTCCACCTGTTTCCTGGAAATGGTAGGCTCTGACGGTGAGGTCCAGAGTTTATAGAAGTCGGAGTATAATTAACAATTATACTTCCCGCCTCGTTCTCGGGATTACTGTTGTAGTTCCGCTACTTTATGCCAGATCGCCACAAATTTAAGAGCCAAAATTTTCCATCGCCGCGCCCTCCCAGCGTCTACTTGTCGAGACTTCCTTCGTCTATTTGTGTCTGGCACGTTCACACGTAAGAGCCAAGTGTTTAGTGTTCAATAAATATTGAGTGGGTCATAAATGTAAGCGTTTTTCTTTCAGCGAAGATGACGTAAAAGATTTATTCCGTCAAGTGAAAAAACTAAAAGAAATAGTGTAAAAAGATCGGAAACATAGACGTTCAAGATATGAGTAACCTAGCCCATCTCGTTCTTCCAATCGTCGATCTTGTGGCTCATCATGCATTTCTGCACGATCCCGAAGTTCTTCTTTGTTTGAGTCCCCCTCTCTCGTGGACTAATTTGGATGGCCAGGCTCATACTGGAGATGAGAGAGGTTGTGTGCATTGCGAAAAGATCCTGCCACTCTCAGTGCCGGAGATATTGATTTGAATCCAGAGCTGGTTTCGAGATGGGACTTCTGGCTAAAGTCAGGCCTTCCGAAATAAGAAAAAGATTATTTATTAAAGAAATATCCTCAAAAAGGGAATATTTTTTTCGATGATCCAGGAGTCAACCCAGTTGTGCTGCTGTCAATGGGAGAGTCAGCTGTGAAAAGGGACGAGCATTTTCAAAATTCCCAGCGCATGGCAGTGTCAGCGTTGTCAGTTTTGGTCCAGGACATAAATATGTTGTTTGCCAATACAGATAATGGGTTTGATGTCGTCAAATTTCTCGAATATCTTTCCGATAGTAGAAAATTGATCACACAACTCCACCATGCGGAGACGATTGCTGGAAGCGCATTCATCGCTCCCGCTTATAATAAGTCGGTTAATTCCATTCTGGAAAAGACTGACAGAGGCACTTTCCTATTTGGGGATAATCTTAATAAGAAGATTAACGAAGTGAACTCGCTGGAGAAGATCAGAAAGTCGATCAAATCACCAGTACCTTCGAAGAAGGCTTCTAATAACGAAAGCTCTGGATCTTCAAGCTCGAAGAGCTCGTTCACGAGGAACAAGTTGCCTTCATGGACGAACAACAACCACCATGCTCAGACAAAGCAACAACCCTACAAGAAATCTCAACCGACATTTTGAGGGCAGCAAACGAGATGGCCACCTCGACCTTCAGCGCGACAGGAATGGAAATAGAGGTTAGTATGGCAGGTCGCTTGCGAAATTTTCTGCCCCCTTGGAAGCAGATTACTATGGTATGGATGCCTTCATCCTTCAGTCGGTAGAAGGTTACCAAATTCCATTGACACTGAAACCATGGCAAGAAACTGCCCCATCTGTTCGAATTTGGGCCCAGGACGAACTTACTTCTCTAAGAACTGAGATTGACGAGTTATTAGAAATTGGAGCTATTAGTACTTGTTGACCTTTAAAAGGGGAATTTTTATCCCCTCACTTTCTGACCAATCGCAAAAATAAGTCGAAGCGATTTATTTTTAATCTGATCGCCTTGAATGTATTCATCGAAATACTCCAATTTAAGCTAAAAGACGCTCGAACTGCCTGCAAGTTGATGACGAAAAATTGCTATATGGCAAGCCTGGACTTAAAGAACGCCTATTTCGTAGTGGAAGTAGACAAAAGATATCGCACATTTTTGAGATTTTCCTTTGAAGGCAGTTTATATGAGTTTAATTGTCTACCTTTCGTGTTAAACATTTGTCCATTTGTATTCAAAAAAACAATGAAGCCAGTTGTTAGCCATCTCAGGGGTAAGGGACTCTTATCTGTAGTATATCTATATGGTTTTCTTTTCTTCGGCACCATTTTTGAAGATCGTTTATACAGTGTCCAAACTTCCATTAAGCTTCTTAAATCACCGTATGGAATGGGCTACACAAAAGCCTTAGAACGGGCTTAATTTCAAGCCTTGATGTTAGCTGATGACGATTACGACGAATCCATGTTCCTTCCAGAATCCCTACGACCTAACTTGATTTGGTTTCACAAAAACATACACTTGTCACGAAGCCCGATACGTCAATTTGTTGTAGAGAAGGAAATCTTCTCTGACGCTACAAAATCTGTCCATGGGTTCTGGAACGAAGAGGAGAAATCTTGGAGCATAAACCGCTTGGAACTGTTAGCGTCATTGTGGGCCCTTAAAACTTTTGCTTCCGAACTCATTTACAACGTAGACACCGAATGGGAGTTAGGTGATTATGCCTACGAAGAGATCTTGCAAACCTTTTGAAACCCTACCATCGATGTGTTTGCAACCAGTTCTAACACAAAATGTACCATCTCTTGTTACTGGATTCGAAACTCGACGCAGAGGCTTCCGATGCCTTTACGATCTCTTGGAAAAATCGGAATTTTTACGCTTTCCCTCCTTTTTCATGATCTTAAGGACATTACGGAAAATTCTGACAGATGAGGCTTGCGGCATTGTCGTCGTTCCCTGGTGGACTTCAAAACAATGATTCCGCTTTTTCAGTCGATGCTGATAGGAAAACCGTTAATGTTTTCTCCAAGTTCAACTCTTCATTTGTCCCCTTGTAGGTCCCATCAACACCCACTAGCAGCCTCACTTACCCTGGCTGCAGGATGGCTGTCAGGCAAAGCTATCGTTGATGCTACCAGGGCCGCATTTAGGGGTATGGAGGCCCTAGGGCCGGCTATAATGTTGGGGCCTTTTGTAATTCCTGTCTGGCTTCTAAAAAAAAGGTCATTGAAGTAGGAGCCGATGCAGAAGTGTGTGCATGTAGCAGCGATTTTGATTTACCGACTAGACTACTTCAATTTGTGGGGGCCCTGGGACCATGGCCCCGCTGGCCCCGTAGTAAATTCGGCCCTGGGTGCCACACTTCCATGATAGAATATAACCACTAAAATAGCTGCAACATAATTTCCCGGGTAAACAAATTTTGTATGGGACTGATCTAGGAAAACATTTGGAAAATCGTATAGGTGTCGCCTCTCAGATAGTTTAATAAAATTATGATTTATGAGACGATCCCATACGTCATTTGTCTATTTGAATGATGTATCACCAAACATTTATTGTCTTTTCCCATAGTTTATACAATAGTTTCGTTACATAAATAAAAAATACAAATCTTTCTACAGGTATGACATCAGTTTGTTACTTCTTCTATTAAATTTTCTGTTTGCACTTGCTTTATACTATTCACGCATTTCGAACCTAACCTTATATGATCTGTTTTTTAGTGCTACCTATAAAGTTCTTTATATTTTTCTAAAAAACATGGAACTCGCACATAAAGAAAATTACGCGTCTTTTTTAAACTGTTTGAAGGTATTATTTTCTCATATTTTGATACATTTTGTCATTACATTATAATGCTTCGTTATTATAATTTCAATACGTTTTTATACAGATCTGATGAGAGAAACCAGCTGTGTTTCCGACACGTAATCAATTCCAATTTTTTCAACTAAATTTTAACTATTAATTTGGAAGATGTCATATTTATTAGGTTCTTGCCTAAATTTATAAATTATGTATGGTGGATGTATAGCTTAAATATAGCGAAAGTATAACAAGTTATAGTCAAAGTATTGTAAAAGTGTTGCTCAAGTATGTCTTAGAAGCATATCTGAAGTATATCTGAAGTATAGCTGATGTTTATACGTAACGTATAGCTCAAGTATGTCAGAAATATAAATAAAGTATGCCTAAAGCATAGGCAAAGTATTCCTATAGTAGGTATAGCTCAATTATATTTATAGAATAAAAAGATAATATGAAATACGTACAAGCGTTGTATTCTTGATGAAGACAATGGAGACCTGAAATACATAAAATGAAAGGTCCAGAATCATGATTTTCACAGCATGAAATTTTTTTTCATAACTTCTAAATTTAGCAAAACTTAAGAAATTCTTTATATTATTAAAAATATAACATTATGTCTTTTATCTAGATAATAAATAAGTCACATTTTTTCATCCAATAATAGTGCTATGGTTAGGAATCAAAGATTACTGGATCTCTTACCCGTATATAGAATACAATAAAAAGAAGAATATAAACCTCCTATTATATAAATCTCCTTGCTTTAAGGTATCTTCATATAGTTGAAAAACTGAACGGTTGAATTTTAACTCCGAAGTGGATTTTGTGAGATAAATATGGAACATATACGATGTATGATTTTTTATCCCGTTGCTATGATATGTTTAAAAACAAATGAACACATATTTTATGCGATACTTTAGCCATACTCAAGTATAGATGAAGTACATCCACCACTTCAGCTATACTTAAGTATAGATGAAGTATATCATATACTTCATATACATATACTTTAGCTATACTTCATGTACACTTCATCTATACTTTAGCTAGACTTTAGCTATACTATTTAAATATACTTAAAGTATGGGATCGTCTCATTTACCATACATGTTTTATACTTCTGAAAGTCAATAATAGATCAATCCCATACTTATGATTTTTAACCATTAGCAGAAAAAATAATTTTTTCCCGGTGGAATACGCTACATTTTTTTATTTCTTTATAATATTGTTATTAACAATACAAATATTCATCATTTATATTTTTCTGCAGCTATTTATTGCAATTTAAAATTAGTTTAAAAGTTGTTTGATGAGAAAAACAACAATTCGACAAAATAGTATAGTACGCAGTGCCGTCGCGCCGCTGCTCTCGCTCAGCTGAGCGAATGCAAGGGATTCGGTCGCCCGCCTGACTTTTGCAAAGCCGAGGCGGAGCCGAGGTTTTGCTGGTCGGAGCGGGCATCAAAAACACATGTTTTATTTTTTCGTAAGACTTCTTCCTCGTCCGCAGAATCTTCAGACGAGGAGTCGACAATTTTTGAGGTTTTGTGCCGACTTTTTATGCACAAAAATCGCAATAACCTTCAACCATCAGTTTTGAGGTTGAACACACCGACGCTCTCTTTTTTCTATTCACCTGTCAAGATAAATTTATTTCGGAGGCTAAGTACACAATAACAGTGAGCGTTGCTTCGTCAGCGAGCCACAAAAATCTCGCAGCCAATCAAAGATCGCGTTAACTCTAGCAGGCCGCAAAAGCCTATTTAATACAAATTTGTACCTGAGATAACATTAATTTCAAAGGATAAAACGAACATCGAAAAGGAAACATAAAAACCAATGTCAATTTTGAAAGAATTCAAGTGAAAATTTTAGTCAAAAATTTAGAATAACTTAAAAAAAATTGTTGTGTAGAAGTCTCAAAAAAATTGAAGAGACTTCACTCACTTTAAAAACTACATCTTAAAATATAGAAAAAGAGATTTTTTAAATGGTTAGGAAGGACGAAACAAAAATTTACAATATGAAGATACAATAAGACAGTATCCGTGATGAGCGTTTACAAAAATGAGTTTTCATTGAAACCACTGATGAGAAAGGTCGCGAAACTGAATTTAAATTTAAATATGAGAAAAAATTGTTTCAACTAAAAAATAAAAATGTGATATTATTTTAAAATACTTTGATAAATTTTATTAATGTTTAGAATTTCAGTATGTAAGTTAACAGAAATATTGTGAAATTCGTTCATAAAAATGGACTCAGTAATACGTCGTTGATAAGTATTTTTGTCAGTAGCTAATATTTTCATATTTTTAAAATCAAAATCAAAATAATGACTAAATTTCCATGAATGTTTTGACAAACCTGTGTTAAAATTCCCAACTTCACAATCTCTTTTGTGTTCAGCAATTCTAATTTTTAATCTCCGGCCAGTTGCACCTATATAGACTTTATTGCACCATTTACATTTAATCAGATAAATAACGCCAGATAAATTTTCAATGGAATCACCATCTTTCTTTTTCAATAAATGATTATCTAGAGTATTTGTATTTTCAAAATAAACATTGATATTAAATTTTTTAAGTGAACTCCTTAATCGTTCAGATAAACCCTGAATGTAAGGTAAAGTAACACTAAATTTGAATTTATTGTCAGTGTTACTCCATTTATTATTTTTCTTTATTTTACTCATATTATAGTAAATCTCAGAAATGCGTTCTGTTATAATGTCATTTACAAAATCAGGCGGATAGTCATTATGTACTAAGGTTGTTTTTTATTAATTAAAATTTTCTTTTCTAAATTGTGTATCACTTAATTTAACAGATATGTCTAATAAACCTTTAATTAAGCTAATTTGATGACCAAATCAATTATGAGAATTATAGTTAAGACATCTGCCTGTCCAAGAAGGTTTTTTATACCAGTTGGTTAGTAAAACACCATTTTGAGTTTTAATGATTTGTAAATCAAGATAGTTAAGAACGTATTAATCTCCCGTTAATGAGCACATTTTATACAATCTTCAATGCTATTAAACATATTTAAGAAAGCTTCAATCTTTTCAGTAGAAACAATGGCTAAAATTTCATCTACATACCTCTTGTATAAAATAGGTGTGAAATCTAATAGAGCTCTTTTTTCAACATCCTGTAAAATCACATCAGAAACAACTGGGGAATTCATTTTTTGTAATTTTTCTTAATTTATGATCTAAAATAAGTTTTTCTTCAATGCAATATAAACGAAGATCTAGTGGAATGCTATCAAACATGGACACTACATCTAAAGAAACTATTGAATGACTTTTTGGTACAATAATGTTTTTTAAAATATCTTTAAGTTCCCAACTATTTTTAACAAACGAACTGTTGTTGATAGAAACAGGTTTTAGAATATTTGAAATATACTGAGATAAATTGGGAGTGGGAGAACCAACAGTAGAAACAATCAGTCTCCAACTTAAATTAGATTTGTCGACTTTAGGGAGAGCATAAGCTTTTGCTATGACAGTATTGTGAGTATTCAAACGATAGGCACATTGATAATTAATTAATCTTTTACGTTCCCGTCTGATAGCAATGTCATTACATTTATTTTCAATAGTTGGATCCATACTCGTTTTAATATTCTCGTATAAAATATCATTCATAAGAATGTTTTCAACTCTATGGTTATAATCTTCTCTGTGAGCAGCGACCGTTAGGTTACCTTTGCCAGCCTTAAAACAAAATTAAATCTTTATGTTTCATTTGAAAATCTTCAACTGACTCAACGGATTTTTCTAAATTTTTAAATTCATCAATATTTTTGCGATTTGAAACTATTTAAGTATATGTTTTACGAATATTAAATGTTACATCTTCTTCTTTAACATTTTAAATAGATAAATTCTTGAAACATTTGGTTAATCTAAAACCAGCAATTTCTCTATTAGAAGCTAAAGACCTGCTGTTCAATAAATCAAACTTTTTTATGCAATCGTCTCTCTTTGAAAATCTTAAATTTCGGAGACTTAGCTCTTGTGAGTCAAAAAACTTGTTAATAGAGCCACCAGATTGAAAGGATTGATTTGTTACTTATCAAATAATTACAAAATTACAATTTGTCTATTAGAATATTTATAATAATGGTAATTGTTGACTAATAGTTCATTTCTATTCTAAATTGTACCCCTGTGAAATATGTAGGCATTTTAAAGCAAAATTAAGTTTTTTATTGCAGTTGCGCACCTTATGATAATAATCTTTTATATAAATTGTTTATAAAACTGGTTTAAACTTTAAGCTGGATATTTGTGTTCCTGAAGTGTATCTTCAATAATTCGGGTAGATAACGACTTTTCTTAAGACGTTTCTTCAAAGTAAACAATTAATATTAGTCAAATGTCCAATTTTGACGTTACATTTGTTTAAATAATAAATCCCACAGAGATAAATTAAACAAGCGGATCTGAAGTCGTTTCGGAGGATTTAATCCTGAGCATTAAAAAAGCATCAAAATCGGTCAAAAATTGTAGGCTGTAGTGGATTATGAACAATGTATTCCTGATTCCTCCCCCTGTGGGTCGCACCATTCGCTGTATTGAAGCTCAAGGGATGCACTTAGAATAAACTTAACGGATTATCAATGAGAGAATTATACATTTTATTACAATAAAAAACAGTTTTATTATTTAATCACCGTACTGTGTACAACGAGACTCGAGCCAAACGAGTTTCTGCTTACCCCGAAAGGTAATTGTCTGAATTTTTTATGCCTTTTTTATGTTCAAATTGCATATTTTAAAAAGCAATCTGGCGAAATTGAGTACTTTTGAGATCAAAATGTATAAGACAACAAATTAAAATATTCTGATTGAACAAATCTCACTATTAAAATGTATGAAGTCTAATACTTCCTATTTAAAAAGCTTAAAAAATTAAGCACTGAAAAAGCACATATAGTTAATAATTTTAGCCATAAAAATATAATTTCTTAATTACAAAAATTTGCTAACACTGAAAATATGGGAACTGAAACGTCACAAATTGAACTATATGAAAATTTAGACATATTGTTTTAAAAATATGCTAAAATGAAAATATTTTCCCCCTTTTTAGTGAATTTTTAGAAAAACCAGATATTAATTCTACTATTGTATGGTTTTATTTCTATCTAATCTTATTTTTCTTTAAGAAATTTTTTTATTACTTTCCAGTCAGAGAAATTCTTTTACATTACCGAAGCTCGTGAAAAAAGAAACAGTTTCATCTTAAAGTTAAATGCTTTGAGAATGCTGCACCAGGGTCACTTCTTGTTAGTTGACTTTATTGCTTTTTTTAAGGGATGAAAGGTACTCGTAAAATACGAAAGAAATTAATTTACTAGAGGAATGAAAGTGACTCATGAAAGAAGGAAGATTGTCAATGGTCGAGTGACTTGAACTCAAACCCGTTAACTCCGTAAAGTCTTCGAGTGGCCACTTTCCTAGAGTTAAAAAATTCGTCCCACGTACGAAACTTTTAAGTGATACAAGTTATGGCTCTTGCAAAGTAGCGAGATTAAAAGTGCCTCACACTTTAAGCAGTAAATGCGGAAATTGCAGAAAGTTTACATTACTGATAGAATCTACTGCGATTTCAACCTTTGAACTATTTTGACATGCAACACGTATATATAGTAAATAGAATAGGCAGTTTTTTGTTTTGTTTTTAATTTTACTGTAATTTAACTAATTCCTCAATCCTAAGTTTAAGTGATGATTTTACGAACTAAATTTAGAGTAGACCGAAGCTGTCAGACACATAAGGAGAAAAACAAAATAATTTGACCACATCCGCAGAACACTGAAAAGTTTTCTTAGGTAACAAATCATGACCGAATCAAGAAAACAAATATTTTAAAAACCCTTCAGCTTCGGAAACGGTTAGAAAAATAATGTAAAATTTTGAAATTTTTCTCGTACAGACTGTTTACTATTGCCAAATAATATCATGCATATAAAAAGATGTGCCAAGTTTTGGCTTCAAATTATAATTCTTTAAATTTATGTTTCCAATTTTTGATAAGATTCACAAAAAATTTTTTTTCTTATATTTCAGAATAAATTTAGGTATTTTTATAGGTTATTATCAACCTGTTCTATTTTTCCTGAAAATAGACTGTGTAGAAATCTGAAGTAGTTTGAAAGTCGCTCCTAGTCTCAAAAATCAGCAAATCCTTTTTAAACTACTGACTAACTAAGCCAAGGGCACACATAAACATTGTGTAGCACTAGTACTAGTTTTACTGTATGCAAACTAATCGTATAAGCTTTATAGTATATTGTATATCTAGGAGTAAAACCCTCTTGTCTTCCGAATGGAAGTTTTGCAAACACGCTTTAAAAATAATAATTATTCAATAAAAATGGCAGAGAATAGTATTACAAACAAGTGTAAACGCTGGAGCATCGATGAAGATCAAAAAAATTTATGAGAAATTGTTATATACAAAAATAATATACTATACATAATATTAAATGATGATCTGTTTATAACATTAATTTCATAAATTTGTAAACAAATATACAAAAAAGTATTCATATCTATCTATTTGCATTTGGGCTCCTTTATGGGAGAGACTTGAAAGAGGGAATTAATGTTAAATCGAAGGGGCGATTCACTCTCGCGTATTAATATTGAACTTACAATAAGAATTTGAAATATATGTAAATACATTCGAATAAGTAAAATAACAAGACATTAGGAAAATATAAAAAATGAGGTACAATTTCAAGTTAATATTATTTAGTTTAATTTCACAACACAGCTAGCAGTTAGAAGCGAGCTGCAATGGATTAGGATATAATAAGCAAAATAAGGAGCGATTATCGACGAGTCTCAACGAGCCCACGAGTCGACGAGTCAAAACGTTGTTTACGCGCGTTATGCTATTTACGGTATTTATAACGTGAATACTCTAATGACTTATCTGGGAATAAGGAATAATTTGAAATAGTCGAAAATATTCGACTTTTTCAGAGTTTACTCGAGAGCGAATCGCCCCTTGATTAATTCGAGAATAAACTCTTGTTTACTGGTTAAATATTTTCTCTGGAGCCAAAGGAACATGCTTCACTATTAAACCAGAATTTACATTTATTTATATTTTATTCCCTACAGGAAAAATGATAGAATTTTTTCGATTGAGTTTGCAGTAATAAAATGGTGCAGAGTCAAAAGTTCGTTGCTTCGTACCTGCAGAGAAGTCCACTCCATGCTAATGAACGCAGCCTGCCATTATCTGAAGTTATAGTTGTCCCACCACTTCGCTGGTCCTACCACTTCAAACTAGAATAACAACCTATTTCAACTTTGTTTGCTTACTTCAACTTCAAATTCAACCCTGGATCTATTACTGATTGCTTAAATAAAAAAGATTCAATCTCCACTAGAAACGCTATTCGTATTTGAATTGATTATTTTAAAAGTAGAAGAAACACACTAAATATTTTCAAAATGCGACACATCCCCATTTTCTCGAACGCATTTATAACCAAACCTTTGAAAAAGGTCTCACGACTAGTTACGATAATAAATTATTATTAATTTAAAACTAACTAACAGTTGTAAATTATTTACAAATGTTTTTCTTTTCATCAAATAGGAGACCCTGGTATAAGTTTAGTGAAAATGAAACTTTAAAAAAAATTCTCCTCTACTTCTGATTGTTAAAAACTACAATCTAGGTAAACCTCATGAAAAGATTACAAAAGACGCAGATATTAAAGATTGAAAATACCCAACCAAAAACTTTACTTGAATGAACGTTAAATTCTGATTTCCGAAAGTAACACAGGTGAAACGTGTTCTACAAGGTCGTCATTACTTCCGCATTTTCGAGCACGTAAATTAAACCAAAGCATGGGTACTAACACTAGAAACTGCAGCGCAGCTTTAGAGACACGAGAACCGCAAGCTTCCTGCATCCAATGTGTATGGCAGCGAAGCACATTCCTGACCAGTGGAGTTTTCCACTTCCCACCTCGTGTTTCTGCTAGGAGTTAGGGCCCTCTATCTCTCATTTTCTCCCTTCGTGTCTTTCTACAAAGGATACTGGCGGATGCGGGCTTTGATCTACCGGCATTCGATATCACGCGCCGCCTTCCGCTTGAGTGGACTTTTTGGATAGCCACGATCGAGAAAACAGGAAATAAAGAGAATACGAAAAAAACAAAGAGTATCTGGTAAAAGCGATGCCCATCGCTTTTCGACACGCGGAATTTGCCGAAACTTGTCGTGTACATTTTAGGTTATCGCGTACAGGTATTCACGACCGGACATCATAAAAGTAACTGTTTCAGCAAAAGAAAAAACAGATTTAAGTAACCGAGACGTTCCAAGTAAATTTCCTACATATGCTAATTACCAATTTTTATAAAAATTATACCTTTACGGGAAGGTTAATAAAAATTTACGCAGTAAAAGAAAGTATTTTTAGGCCAAGATTTCTCTGAACTTTAAACGAAATGATGCTCCAATAACATTATAATTTTAAAATAAATAAAAAAAATTGTAAGATTCCTCGTTTTATCAATGAATTGAATAATGAATGTGATTCCAAAACCAAATTTGAAAATGAAATTATACTATACCTTCTAAGTGGTGAAAGCGATTTCCTAACCCGTAGTCGACTGATGTGATAAACAGCGTCAAGTAGTAGAAGTCATTTTCAGGTAGTCATAGAGGGTTCCAAGTAGTATACGTCGTTTTAAGATAGGCAAATAAAATATTTCAAGTAATATGTCATTTTAAGCTTGTCATTTTAAGATTGCTTAAATAAATAAGATTCAATCTCCACTAGAAAAGCTGTTCGTATTTGAATTGATTATTTTAAAAGTTAAATGAACACACTAAATATTTTTATGTTAGAGACGATTCCCTGCCAATTGATTCCTTAAGAAAATTATTGAGTGAGACGGGTGGAGATGAAGTTTTAGGGGACGGAAAAGGGGATTTGATACTGTAAAAGGAGTCTGAGGGGATAAAAAAGGGGATTCTGGACTGTAAAAGGAGTCAAAGATGATGGAAATGGCGATATGACTTGTATTATGTTATTATTTATTGTACATATTTTATTTAATATTTATTATTGCTTATTATAATTCATTGTAAAAAATAATTATGTACTGCAAAAACTTAATTTCTAAAGAACTTAATCTATTCATCTTGTCAAAATGAACAAATTTGATACTTATAGGTAGAGAGCGGATTAGAGTCACTGTGAAGTTAGCCGTAGAGCGCCACTCAGCTTTCGCACACGGAGAACCCTGGCTAGACCATCTTTTGTTCTTGATAATTTCGAATTAAAGTGTTAAGAAAATGTTCTAATTCAAAATATTTTCGACAGGAAAGATTTTGAAAAAGGACAATATTTCAAATCGAATGAAAAGAAATTCAAATTGTATCATTTCTGAATTAAGGCATTTGAAATTAGATAAATCTGAATAGAAAAAAAATTAAAACAGAATCATTCAAAATTCAAAACCTTCAAACGACAATTTTTAAATTTGCAGAATTTCTTTAGGAAGAAGTTGAAATTGTCTCATTTCTAATTCAAAGCGTTCAGAATTGCACAATTTTATTTTGAATTCAAGAATCCGGAAATTGAATATTAGATCAAAATTTCAAAAGAGGACAATTTCAAAACTTTAAAAATCGAATACTGACCGATTAACATTTTTTTAAATATATCACTTAAAATTCAGAGGAATGAAAATGGTATTCTTTCCAATTAAAAGCATTAATAAATAAGCAATAAAAGCATAAATTGGATCATTTAAAAGCGAAAACTTTTCAATTTGAATCAATTCAAATTCGAAACGATTAAAATTTGACAATATAAAAATTGCAAATTAAATTGAATATTTCAAAGTAAAAGCTTTTGAAATTATATAAATCTACATTTTTATTAAATTAGAAAAATTATGATTTAACATAAAAATTTGTTAGACAAATGTTTCTAAAATCAACAAATGAATGCACCTTTATTTTCACCGTTCAAAATGAAAGTATTTTCAATGAAAAGCCTTTAAAATTAAATTATTTAACAACAACAAATTTCGAAATGTAAATAATTTTGAATGAGAAATATTAAAAAATAAAAAAATATGTATTCCAGTAAATTCAAACTTAAACAAATCCAAAATTTATCTAAAATGAAAAAACATTTTTTAAATTGTCAATTATACTTTTCCAACCATTTCAATTTTAATCGCAGAATTTAAACTAATTGAATTACTTTAACTACATTTAAATCGCTTAGAAATTAACAATTTTTAAATTTTCAATTATACTTTTCGAAATTCAACCATTTCAATTATAATCACAAATTTTTAACTTATGATAGGGAAAAGTTTAGTATTTTCCATGAAAATTCAGATTTCTGAAATTGAAACTATTAGAAATCATATAAATTACTTAATTGTTCAATAGACATTTTTTTTAACTGAGTTTGAAATGTCGAACGTTTTGAAACATTTTTCAAATACAAAACTTCTATATTCAATCCCTAGTTCTAACATCTGCTCATTCTTATGGCTTGGATTTGAGAAATTATTGTATTAACTTTTAATTGTTTCGAATTTATTCGGAAGGCATTTAATTCAAAATTGTTCAATTACAAATCCTCTAAACTGAAAATTTTGCAATTATCAATTCTTTGATTTTAATACTCTACGATTTCGTAGAATTAAAGAATCCAGAAAGTTTTGTGCGTTTAAAATGAAAAACAAATTATTTTAAATAGTTAAACATAACAATTCTTCGCAATTAAATTATTTCAGTCATAAATGAATTTCGGAGTTGTTTCAGTTTCTTGTTTCTTGAGATATGTTTTTTAAAAATATTTTCCAATTAAAATTACTTTTTATTTTTAACGTTTTTTTAGAATAATTCAATTTCAAAGATTTACAATTAAAAATTTTTCCTAATTTTTCTAAATTCAAAAATTTTACTTTGAAGGTTTCGAATTTCAAAAACTTCTATTTAAAAATTTTTCTTGAATTTGATATCAGCAAATTTTAAAGGCTTTTGTTCAGAAATTATACAAATTCAATACCTTTTCATTCCATTCGAAATAATGTCCTTTTTCAACATTTTACCTGTCTAAAATATTTTGAATTGGAACGTTTTAAATTCAAAATCATTTCACACATTTTTCTTTAATTTCAAACGCTTTAAATTCGAAATGGTCAAGAATGAATGGTGGTCTAGCCGCGGTTTTCCGCGTGTGAGAGCCGAGCGGCATTCGACAGCTAACTTCGCAGTAGCTCTAATGATTGACTGTTTTTTATAGCAAAAAGGTCAAGCTTTCTTTTGAGGCAATTAGGAAAAAATCGAAGATGTTTAAATAGCAAAAAATTGTAATAAACAATTTGCTGTTTTAAATGTTAAAACATTATGAAATTATGTAGAAAAAACTTTTTAAGTCTGTGATAAAAAATCAATGGGAGTAATTATGGATCGAAATTCGGGAATCCTTCAGAATGTGGCTTCGCCAAAAATCATAAAGTGTGCTTAATCATTTTTGTACCTCATATGATTTTTCTTAAGAGTCTTCTTAAGCTATCCTGCAAATATGATTAAAAACAATGCTCCCTTGAGTTTATTAGGGATCAAAGTTTGATCCATATTTGCAATCCCGATAATGTGATTTTGCATTAAAATTTATGTTTGGTTATAAAAGTATGTTAAAGTTTTTTTCTTGGGTTCAGGTCATATGGAAACCTTTGTTGGAACATTACAGAGTATAATGATAAAAATAATTTCACTTTGTAATTTTTTGTAGAATACCTAGGTAGGGTGTTTTTTTTAACTTGAGACAACGAAATATCTCAAAAAATACGCATCCTACGGAAAAAATGTCTGGAATAAAAACTTTTTATTTTCGAGGGGGAAAAAAGATTTGTTAAAATTTACCCCACCCCCACCCCCACAGGAGGCAGGGGTGGGGGTAACTTTGTAATTTCAAATGGCAACCCCAATTTTTTATCACAGATTCAGATTCTCCTTTACAAAATACGTAAGTTTTATTCGGAAAATTTGTTTCGATTCGCGATAGATGGCACTGCAATTGCGAAAAATGAAATTGTTGACACTACTTTTAGCTCTACCCAGGAATAACGACGCGGACGTAGTAGTTGTCTATTCCCTTCGGGGTGCTTAATTTCGGTGAGTCCCCTTGCCTCTCACCATCCATCGGGGTGCTTAATTTCGGTGAGTCCCCTTGCCTCTCACCACAGGGATGCTTGATTTCGATTAATTATTTTACAATAAGTGCTCAAAATGGTGTCCTCGCACTTCGATGCACTTGTTAATCCGAGCTTTGAAAGATTCCACACAACTGCGAATTGTGTCTGGTGATATTTGTGCACAAGCAGACCTGATTCGCTCGATCATGTTATCACGAGTTGTGGGCACTTCTTGATAGACGCGATTCTTTAGATAACCCCACAAATAGAAATCCGGCGCCGTAAGATCTGGCGATCTGGCAGGCCAATTTACTGGACCTCCTCTACCGATCCATCGTCCATTGAATTCGCGATTGAGTACTTCCCTCGCGATTGCCGGATAATGTGCTGGACAACCGTCATGTTGAAACCACATGTTGTGTCGCACTTCCAAGCTTAGGTCTTCCAGCAATATTGGAAGTTGATTTTCTAAAAAGTTACGATATTATTCACCGTTCAAATTTCCATCAATAAAATACGGACCGATAAGTTGATCTCCAATTATTCCACACCAAACGTTCACGGACCATGGACGCTGATGCTCAACTTCACGCAACCAATGTGGATTTTCTACACTCCAATAATGCATGTTGTGCCGATTAACGTTACCATGGTTTGTGAAAGACGACTCGTCTGTGAAGAGTACTAGATAAAAGAAATTCGGGTTTCCTTGTATCTGCTGAACCGCCCATTGACAAAATGTCACTCGGTTCTCAAAATCATTGCCATGAAGTTCTTGATGCAGTGAAATATGATAC
>CAKNWT010251773.1:0-12905 GCA_932066315.1 Andricus coriarius | reverse complement strand
TATCTATAAGGAAGCAATAAATCATCCTTCTTGTTTTTTCCCATAACTATATGACGCAGTAGAAATTGCCAGGACAAAGCAAAATATAACCTTGAAAGTATTTACGCGAAAAATTTTTGAGATAACAATAACCTTGAACCTGTTGTTACATGCCTTTGCATGACACAATTGCGCAGTATTACTATGTGACGTCATCAAGGAATGTTCTAGAACGGTCTCGATGTCAACCTCACACAGACACACGCACATAGGCTTACATCACACGGACACACGCACACAGGCTTACCTCACACGGACATGCACTAATACTAATTGGTCCAGAATTCCTCTTGTAAAAGTGGTACAGAAACCGTGGCCCAGAACCCCTCTTGTAAGAGTGGCCCAGAATCCCCACCAACTGGGTTAGAACGCAGCCTACACATCTACTCTTGAAAAATTCATCAAACTAGCCAAAGACCAACTAGATGCTTTAGATCAATGCAACGTTGTTTATAAACTTAAATACCGACATGGAAACACATATGTAGGACAGAGAAAACGTCCGTTACATATAAGAAGAGAAGAACATCGTCAAAATATCAGATAAAATCCAAAATACCACAAAGTAATTGCAAAACATTTAATTAAATTCCATAATGGTGATACCTTATATATCGACTGGCATAATATTGAAATATTACGTGAAGATTCTAATTACTACAAAATATACTTTATTGCAATCATATTTATTAAAAGACAAGGTCTGTTTAAAAACAAATAATATTTTTCAGCATCTAAAAACATGAAACCATTCGTTCTGGATCTCAAAAACAATTGCAAAAATCTTTACTCTAGTCGTCTCACATACACATCTAGATCTCTTTACGAGTGTCAGTGCTGGACAATTCTGAGCGCAAGTCGCTTGTACTTGCGCTCAGACTATATAAAATTTCAAAATTCAACTTTACCAAAATTAAGTAGTTACAGAGTTTATTTTTTTAAATTTCAATATCTTAACTTTACACAATAGAAAACAATATAAAAAATCCGAAAGACCATAACTAGAAATCTTAAGCACATAATGTTCTTGAAACTCATCCGAACCTCCAAATTAAGGTAATATAATATTTACAAATAAAACTAGGTATAAATTAAAAAATGTTCTTATAATAATAATTAATATCATATATTCCATTCTAGTTCCAACACTGACAATCGACTTTTTACAAATATTGACCAATTTCGCATCCTACATGTTTTTAATCCTCTTCGACTCCAAAATTGTAACTAACAACTAGGTAAGAAGATCACGGCATACTTTAATATTATTCATATGCATTGTTGTTTTTAACGATAATCGTAACTATTTATAGATGATCGCCTGATAAGGATAGCGGTCTGCTATTTGATTATCAACAAAGATATTATTTCTTTGACTCCAGGGGTGACTTTTTTGCCTCTCAATAATATTTAAGAACAAGTTAAATGCGAGAAGCATACAAATACACCTTTTATAAAACACGACAATACAATAGAGTTACAGATATTCAGTGCATATGACGCATTTAATGCAATAATTTGGTAGATATTCCTTTTGATTACCTGTGCACTGCACACCGCGCAAGGTATATGTTCCCTCCCTAGGGATCGCGGGACCTTGTAGCTGGTGGGAGGGCTCACAGGTCTCATTAGACTGTAGATCTGGAATAGGTGAACCTGAGGGGCTGCACTGCGAGGCGTGACTACTCTGGGGAACTGACGGACACTAGTCGGTGGGACTTGAACTAAGGAGCGACCCTTCCACGAGGTAATGGCAAAGCCTCCTGGAATATCGAGGCCGCGAGTTCTTATATTATTTATTGAATTTATTAAATCTCCTTGCATTCCAAAATATAATTCGAGTTGCATGTACTGTAGACGAGCCAAGCTACGATGTGATCGCCGTGTCAAGAGCTTAATGGCACCAGGGAGAACAAATACTTGAACACCCCGGCCTGCCCGCCTTAGTAGAGGCGGACAGGCGGGGGTCCAAAAGGAGGTGTCTAGACGGGGACTTTGGGACACCAGGTCGAATCCCATAGTATGTAGACCCATCCCCCGCAAGCGGGCCTCTGCGGGGGGTGTTTCTGATTTCCCTGGCTTTTCGTGGGAATCAAATGAATCCTCGAAAAACAAAACAAACCTAAACTAATCAGGGGCCCGTTCGGGGACCCTCCTCTAACCCACCGCTAAAAGTAGGGGGCACCTAAGGGGGCAACCTACCAGAGGCGGTGCGAACTAAAGATAACGGTGGAGACAATCTTGTCGAAGCCGTAGAAGTGCAGCTAACGGAACTCTCCGTGAGGAGAAGGCAACATAGCGGGGCACGAAGAAGGAGAGACCGCAATGCGCGTCTCGCAAACAACAGCCAAAGTACCCCACAGGGGGCAGTGGCTGCGGAAACTTCACCTGGAGCAACTCCTCAGGCTAATCCTATTGGCAAGAGAAAGAAGGGCTCCAGAGAAACTCTCCCAAACAGGGAGTTGAAACGGCAGAAAGCTCTGGAAACAGAGGGCCTTACTTTCGCGCAGATGGCTAACAACGCCTTGGTGAAGGTTGTCATTGCGTCGGCTTATCCTGAGAACTGTCTAACTCTCGAGGAGTTGGACAGGATGAGGGATGAAATCTCTAAAGGGATTGACGCATTACCCCGCGAGGGGCGCGCCCCCAGATTCAATGAAATCTTCATCAGGTCGGGGGCCATCGTAGTGGAGGCCGCGGACATCTGGTCTCGAGACTGGATAGTAGAAAAACCGCCAACTTTTAGGCTTAAAGAGGGCCTAAACTTGGAAGTCAAAGGAACGGAGTGTCTGCAGAGGTACCGAAGAGCGACCGTACTGATTCCCGGCACCCCCGAGAGTCCGGCGGTCGTTCTGCGGCGCCTGACTTTTCAGAACCCGTCTCTGCGAACTGATTCATGGAAGGTTTATTCAGACAGGCAGGGTTCCAGGCCGAAGGGTCGAGGCTGGATTCTAGTCGTCGGTCTTCCTGAATCCTCAATCAGAGCCCTTGCGGCTCTTGATTACCGCCCCTAACTAGGGGCGCGTAGGGTTATTATCCGAGTGACCCAACTGGGCTCCGCAGGGGGACCAGAAGAGCCCACAGGTGCCCCGAATCAGCCTGTCAATGGCTGAGACAGGAATCTCCATGATGCAGATTAATTTGCACCACAGAAAATGGCCTCGGCGGTTCTAGCAAGACGCATGTCTGTGGTGCAGACAGGGCTCGCCCTAATCCAAGAACCCTGGTTATGCAGGGAAAGGATTTGTGGCTTGTCAGGGTGTGGCTCCATATATAGGGGACCGCTTGAAAAAACGCCAAGGGCATGCATAGCCTTCGAGGGTATGGATGCGATCTTGGTATCTAAATTCTGCTCTAGAGATCTCGTCGTTATTAAGGCGAGACTAACGGGCAGTAGCGGAGAAAGGCTAGAGGTGTATATCGCCTCGGCCTATTTTCCTGGCGATGCCGGGGGACCACCGCCTCCTAGAGAGGTGGAGGCTCTAATTCGGCACTGTCAGGAGAATAAAATTCCTCTGCTGTTGGGCGGTGATGCAAACTCTCACCGCACGGTGCGGGGAAGCAAAAATATCAATGGCAAAGGGAGAGATTCAATTGAATATATATAACAGGCACAGAGCTTGATATTATGAATCGGGGTGATACCCCCACATTCCAGACTAAAAACATGAGCGAGGTTCTCGATTTGACTCTATGTTCGGGTGCACTGAGGAGCAGGGTAGTGGACTGGAGAGTCTCGGATGAGGAGTCTCTCTCGGACCACAAATATATCGTGTTTCGATTAACCCTAGGAAAACCGGTGGTTTCCAAGACAAGAAACCCCAGAAATACACTTCGGGACTCGTATAAAGAGGAACTCAAAGGGAGGCACAATTAAGTCTGGGAAGGGAGCAGAATGGTGAAATACCCACTGGAGAGGCTCCGTAAAAAGACAAGAACGTCGTGCAATAGGGCAAATGAAACAATAAAAATATAAGAAAGTATAAGCGGGAAGATAGGAGAAGCTTCTGCGAGGAATCGAAGAACATTCCGGAAACAGCGAAGCTGCACATGATCCTGGCAAAAAATCCGGAAGCTCGCCTCGGGCTCATAAGGCTCGATAACGGTGAGTTTGACGAAGACGAAGAAGCAACGCTGAATCACCTGATGGAAGTTCACTTCCCGGGTTTTCAGCGAATCTGAACCGACCAAGAGGGGGAAGCTGGGGCCAAGAGGTGGTGAGGGCCGACTGGAATTTCGCCTTTAAGGTCGCTGATTACAAGAAGGTGGAATCGGCCGTAGGGTCCTTCTGTCCGTTTAAATCACCAGTGGCGGATAGCATTTATCCAGCGCTTTTACAAAAAGGCATCGATTTGGTCGTCCCTCCTCTGACGAAATTATTTAGGGCAAGTGTAGCTCTTAAACACGTGCCAATGGTATGGAAGGATGGCAGAGTGGCCTTTATACCCAACCCGGAGAGGGAGTGTTACACTGCTGCAAAAGATTTCCAATTAATCAGCCTAACGTCTTTTATCCTGAAGACGTTGGAGAGGCTGGTCGAGAGATACATTAGGCATGAGGTGCTCTTGGCCTTCCCGCTGCATAGAGGGCAGCATGCTTTTCAGGCAGGATGCTCGGTAGATATTGCACTTCATGCTGTTGTGGCAAAATTGGAGCAGCAGTTGGAACAAAAGGGGTATGCTGTGGGCATTTTCTTGGATATAGAGGGTGCTTTCAGCAATACTCCTCCAGAAGTCATCTGCAGAGAGGCTGTAAGATGTGGCGTGCCACATTTGTGTGTCCTGTCGCCTCTCCTGTGGTGTATTGTTGTGGACGGCCTCCTTCGAAGGCTAAATAAAGAGGCGTATTATACTCAGTCATATGCGGATGACTTTGTAATCCTAGTCAGGGGGGCTCATCTGGAGACGCTGATGGGTTGTATGAGGTCGGTGCTGCGCATTGTGGACCGCTGGTGCGATAGCACAAGGCTCTCGGTGAATCCTGAAAAGACCAACCTGGTCATTTTCACGAACAACTATAGAATTCCAAAAGCTGACGCTACGGTATTTTGCGGTGGGAGGATGACATTTGCAGATTCGGTTAGATACCTGGGAGTAATCTTAGATAGCAAGCTCAACTGGGCAAAGCACCTGGAGACCCAATGCAGGAAGTTTGTCATGACTTTTTGGAAGTGCAGGAGAGCCTTTGGGTTGACGTGGGGACTGGGGTCTAAAATGCTTACATGGCTTTACTCTGCTGTCCTAAAACCCAGGCTCCTACATGCGGCCGTGGCCTGGAGGCCACGGGCGGAACTCAAAACAATGCAGGATAGGCTGCGAAGATTATGAACGCTAGCATTTAGGGGTTTGACTGGAGCAGTGAGGACTACGCCCACAGCGCGATAGGATTCATCCTATGTGAAGGACTCCTACATGTCGCGATAATCGCTAGAGCGGCACACGCGATGGGCCGCCAGGCAAGAGCAAATAGGTGGGTTCGGTGGACTAGGCACACTAAGCTCCCGAATGATATCAGTGCATTGCCGAATCTACAGATGAGACAAGATAATATAACAAAACGCTTCAACTTTGTCAAAGCTTTCTGAGTCTGCATCCCAAGCAGGGATCTGTGTAAAGCAAATGGTAATCCGCTCCTCCAAGGGGAAATCTGGTATGCAGATGGCTTCAGGGGTGAGGAAGGGTCAGGAGCAGGAATTTATGACAGCAAGAGACTGAAAGGGATAGGGATACCACTTGGTCAACACGCTACTGTCTTTCAGGCGGAGGTCCTGGCCGTCCTTCGCTGTGCTGAAACACTAATAGAAGGAAACGCTACTGGTAGACAGATTAGGATCTGTTCCGACAGCCAAAAGAAACTAACTGCAATAGGGAAACTAGACATAACATCAGAACTGGTTTGGGAATACAAAAAGGCATTAAACCAACTTGCAGAAAGAAACAATGTGGCTCTCATGTGGGTCCCTGGGCACACTAAAATCAAGGGCAACGAAAAAGGGTACCAGTTGGCAAAACGTGGTGTAGCAAGTGAATACATAAGACCAGAACCGCTACTGGGAATAGCGTCTTGATGTATCGATTTGGCCATTAAAAGCTGGATCCGAACAAAATACCGGGAATACTAGGAGCAGATCCAGGGTTGCCGTCAGGCGAAATCCATCCCGGGTCATACTCATAGGATGGACAGAGCCAGGGAAATCCTGGGTTTACCCAAGAAAGATATAAGGACAGTGGTACAGATCATAACTGGACACAACCACTTAAACTATCATATGCACAAATATACAATGCCAGTGCCCGGCGTTAGCTGGGCTCAGACAAAAGATCCTCGACATACTAGGCTCAGTAGTCGACATACTAGGCTTCGTCAAGAGGTCTCGGGTTAACTGCTGAGAGCGAATAAGTAAGGGTGTGGCACAATAGGCTTTATAGCTTGAGCGCCAGAGGAGCTCACCATGGGCTTCTCGCCCGTCCTAAACCTAACTAACTAACTAACTAAGGTATGTATTCTTGAATCAAGTAAATGGTGGTTCTAAATACGGACAAGTAAACGCGCTTTCTTGATTCAGTGATAATTCTTCTTGCGTGTATTTAATGCGGAATTCTCTATAATCTATATATAGGACATTATTTCTCAAATTACCCTAAACCGAAAATCGGATATGTCAGATCGGGCTCAAACTAGGGCTAAGTGTTGTGCTGATGGATGGTAATTTTACCAAAAAATATTTACCTGTTTTGCGAAATAGCAGCCGAGTTGAAGGGGGTCAAATTTTAAAGTTTTTAGTGGAGACCCTCTGCCGCGCGAATATTAGTTGGTTTCAAAAGTAATTTAAAAAATTCAGCTTGGAGGTTTTCAACCGATTTTTTAACGACCTTTCGATTGGCCATAAGCATTTTTTGAAATTTTCAAAATTTGATCTTGATTTATCCAAGTCAAAAATAAAAACGAATTTTTCTTGTATTTTGGCACATTTTATTTTGTTTATAATATTCTAGAAAGAAAGCTGCGGTTTTTTTCCATGAAAGACTTCAAAATCAAAGTGGCGTTCTTTTTCGTTTTCGAACGTCTGTACGCTAAAGTTCTTGATACAAACTGTACAAACTCCCTTTTTCAAATAAAATGCTTTGAAATGGTTTTAAGAAGAACTATTATATATTCAGTTCATGTTCTTTAAAGATTAAATTATTCTAGCTTAATGCGTATGAGGATTTATGGGTTTTCAGCAGTATGACGCTTTTATACATACCCAAGCCGAGAACAAAGAAAACGCAAAAAAAACACCAAAGAAAAAAAGAAAGAATGCGCCAATGAAGCAGTAAAGAAAAAAAGTCATAAAGAATGAAAAATCATAAGGAAATAAAATTCAATAAATTAATTTACAATTCAGGATCACTAGACTATCTAAATTCAATAGAAATTACAAAATTAGTAAAAGTAGTCCCTTAGTAGAATATCAATAGTAAGAGTGATTGTAATGTAAGCATTATATCGTAACAATAACCATCTCAACACTGTAAAATCCAGAGAGCAATTCTTTTAAAATCATATCAAAGTATATCATGTGGAAAAATTAGTTTGGAGAGACTCGGCGACGTGGGCATCATTGACACTTCAAGCGGCGCACAATGGGAAAAAAGCATCTTTTTTAGACAAAAATCGACCGACAGTGCAATTCTTAACAGACTTTAATGCTTTTTTTTTAGAAATGACCATGAGGCTTCCAGGTATAACGACTAACAGCAGATATTTTATTTCGACTTAATATAAATTTGTTACTTAACAACAAATTTATAACTTGTTGTTGCTCAAATTTTCCGTGATTCGCAATGATTAGTTAATTTTAACCTATAGCTTTTGTATAAAGTATCACAGATAATGAAGTGCGCTTAAAATAAGTTAAGAATAGCTTATGATTTCCAATTATTTAAACAATTTTGATAAGCAAATGCACATTTTGACCATTTTTTTATGAAAAGGCCTGATTTTTTCTTGCGGAATCAACTTGAAATGTCTTGCCAAAGACACCTTACTGTCATATTTTTTATAGTGACCGAAAAGTTTTAATTATTTAAAAAACTTTTATAAACAAATGCACATTTTGCACATTTTTTCGTGAATAGGCTTGATTTTTTGCGGAATCAATTCGAAATTTCTTGCAAAAAAATCCTTGCTTTCATCTTTTTACAGTGACACTGAAAGTGGACATTTTTATGCTAGGCATTCGTGCTTCAGTAAGTAAGAATCGAGCTCACTCCTTGGAGATTGTCATCCTGTCAGCTATTTTTGACAGAGGTTTCATCTTCCTAGATTCTACTTTTCTATAACTGCTTATCGAAGGGTCCAAAGAGAGCTGAAGTTGGGACTTCCGTTTCCGGCGTGAAAGTGTTTGTTGGCGGTTATTGTGTGTTGCTAAATTTGGTCAATTAGAGTGAGAAGTGAGGTGAGTTAATGGGCAGAGTGAGAAGGAAGGGTTTTTGGAGTGAATGTTTAAAGTTTCAAATAATAGAAGTGAAAAAGTGAGTGATATTTTGAGCGTTTGATTCATTTTTTGGGGTAGCCTGAGAGTTTAGTTTGTGTGACGTGTGGAGCAGGGTGGGGAGACCGGTGCAACACGGTAGCAGAGACAGGGCAGGATAGCTAGGGAAAAGCACGGATGAAGACAAAGTAGCAGGGTGGGGTAGTAGAGTGGCGACAGAAGTTACGCAGGTTACGTAGGGCGATCAAAGGAGATTATTAAAATCAGTTTGATTAGAGGAATGGACATGGATAATGTCCAATAGAGTATGGAAAGGAGAGGGGTGGCCAGAGTTATGGAAGGAAAGAGTAGTGATACCAATAGTGAAGAAAGGAAAAGGGTAGGAGGTTAAAGATTATGGAGGAGTGACACTTATGCCAACATTTTATAAAGTATATGTGACTGTTTTATCGGAGAGGTCAAAGAAAGAAGTTGCGGAAAAAAGACAGAGCCTCCGAATCAGACAGGGTCTAGAAAAGGGATGGGGGTGATGGACAACATATATGTTCTGAACTATCTAGTAAATAAGAGGATTAAAAGGGAGAAAGGGGCAATGATAGCAATGTTCGTGGACTTGAAAGCAGCGTTTGACTCATTAGACCGAGCCGAGATAGAAAAAGTTATGGTGAAGATGGGGATACGAGAGGGATTAATAAAGGGAGTATCGGAAATTTTCAGAGAAACAAAAAGCAAGGTAAAAGTAAAAGAACAAGTAGAAGATAGTTTCTGGTTGGTCAAGGGAGTAAGGCAAGCGTGTCCTCTGAGCCCACTTTTATTTAATATATTAATATCAGACTTGGAAGAAGAAATGAAGAGAAAAGGGTGGGGAGGAGTTAGGATAGGGAGCGAAAATATATATACACTGGCATATGCGGACGATATAGTGTTGATGGCAGAGGATGAAGAAGGGATGGCGGGCTTAATTACTGGATTAGAGAAATACTTAGATGGAAAAAAGTTAAATTTAAATGTAGACAAAACAAAGATAATGAGGTTTAGAAAAGGAGCGGGAAGAAAGAAAGAATGGACGGGGAGATGGAAGGGAATAAAATTAGAAGAAGTGAAAGAGTTTAAGTATCTGGGATATACCTTACAAACAAATGGAGATCATAGTGCTCATATAAGGGAAAGGATAAAAAAAGCAGCAGGGGTAATGAAAAAGATGTGGGGAATAGGAAAAAGAAGGTTTAACAAAAATTGGAGAAGGAGAATGTGGTTATTTGATACGCTGGTATGGCCAGTATTAGGTTATGGAGCAGAAATATGGGGATGGAAGGAAAGGAAAGAGATTGAGAGTTTAAAAGAAAGGTATATAAGGTGGACGCTAGGGGTAGACTCGAGGACGCCGGGATATATATATAGTGAGAGAATAAGCGCAGAGGGATAAATTAAGTACTAGAGCGGGAAAGAGGGCACGGAATTTTGAGACGAAGCTGTGGGAGGGAAAGGGAGGGGAGTTAGCGAGAAAGTGTTTGAAGGAGGTAGAAGAAAGGAGAGGGTGGGCGATGGAATTAACGAGATGGGAAGAAGAAAGGAGGGAGTTCTTTAAGGCTAGAGATATAGAAGATAGTACTGGAGTAAACTATGAAGAAGTGGAAAAAAGGGAGAGGGAAAGACATTAATGGAAAGATGGGGGATGATTGAGGAATCAAAATGTAATAAATGGTATAAGAGAATAAAAAAGGAAGGAGTAGCAAAGTATTTAGAAAAGAGATGGGGAGAGAAAAGATGGGCCAGAATAGCAAGGTTTAGATTGGGAAACGAGGTAAGGGAAGGTATGCATTGGGAAAAGAAAGAGAAGAGGAAGTGCAGAATCTGTGAATAAGAAAAGGAAACATGGGAGCATGTATGGGAAGGATGTAGGAGAGGAATGGAAGATAAAGGAAGCTGGCAAGAGAATGTGGTAAAGATTCTAGGGAGGATGGTTTCGGGGAAGAGTGGATGAAGGATTTAGAGGGTGCTAGGGGAGCGAATGAGAAAGAATGAAAGAATGGATACAAAAAAATGGTAAAATGGAGGTACCAGATAGTGAAAGAAAAGGGAAACGGAAGTCGCTTAAATTAGAAGCGTAAAGATTTGCCAGTAATGGTTATGTAATAGCTTAAGTATATTAAGATGCGTTTGCGTTATCACTCTCTCTCTCTCGCTTGCACTCTCGCTTCCGATCACTTGTTCGCTAAAAAGTCCCAAATTGCGCTATCGTCAAAAATAGAAATAAGGATCTAGATATAAGATTTTCTGTAAATAGGTGTAAATAGCTGTAAATAGTAAGGATAAGTTTTTATAAAATATGTATACGGGAGGATTGGAAGAAATGGAAGTCATGTAAACCCTTAGGGGACACATTATGAATAAAGAAGAGAGCAGAAGATGATGAAGAACATCTAGGTTCGTCAATTGTCTGTCATAGATTCTGCTGTTATTAGCTCTAACTATTCTGAAGATCTTATTGTTTCCCTTTTTAAAATCTTCTGAATACCAACCAATTGGTAGCTCAAAAGATTCAATTATATCACTTCCGTGAATAAGCAGCTTATGTGCTGATGGTGGCATTTCATACCAAGGATAAAGATTTATACAAAGCTCGGCGGTTTCCAAACAGTAAGTTTTGAATTTCGCACAATTAAATATCCTTCCGCACGATATAACTTGTGATATATCGCGGAATCTGATGATCAGATGTAGATCCAAACCGGTTACTTTAGCAACCGATTGAGCTTTTCCCAAAAAGGAACGGGCAACATTTCCGGTATATGTTGTTTCACAAACCCTGTTTCACTACATCAACTGCTACACCCGGTTTGGATCTTAATTTTATCTGAATACGTTCCATTCTTGATTTTTTCATTTCCGTTTCCTCCTTTTGTCTTGCGAGAAACTTCTTAAAATCCATTTGGTAGGATACATGTAACAAATATTCCAGAACACAAATCCGGGCATGTAACGTCGAGAGAAAAAATTTATAGCGTGCCTCATTGTATGGAATTCTAGCTATATATGTTAAGTTGTTAACATGTTTTGATCCAAATCTACAAATATATGCAGCAAGAAGATGCTTTCTGTCCAGTAAGAATATTACAAAACCTTTCCATCAATCATCGTACACTTCGAGTCAAAGCTGATTTCAAAACTCGTTCCACTGGCATCAATGGAATAGTTTTCAACTTTTTCCAGCAGCTTCATGTGATAGCTGCACTCTTTCTTTACAAAAGAATCAGTTTCTTTAGGGAAATTAAATGTAATTCTCCTACAGAAATTGACAGATGAACGTGTTCTGTTTGTCCAATAATTTCTTTATCTGCTTTTAATTGCAGAGGGGAGAAGGAAATCAAAAAGAAAGATTTATCCGTGAAAAGAGTCTTGTCATGGTTCATGTTTCTTTCACTCTCAGAATCACTGTTATCAGATACATCGCTCATGACAAAATGTTGAAAATGTGCATTTGATTATAAAAATTGATTAAATAATTACCTGTTCCTGTTGCTATTGAAAATATGACAGAAAAGAGTCTTTTTAAAACATTTCGTATTGATTCCGAAAAAAAGTCAAGCATATCAATGAAAAAATAGTCAAACTGTGAATTTTTTTAAACCAACATTGTTTAAATAATTAACAATTTTTGGTCACTATAAAAAATATGACAGCAAAGTGTCTTTGGCAAGATATTTAAAGTTGCCATGGTGGAAAAATCTTCCTGTATTTTTTCCGCGGCCTTTCTGCAATCACGTTTGCAGATAAATGCAGATAAATCTTCCTTCTTTAATCTGCAAAACTTCCCAATTTCTCTGCTAATTTGGTTTCACGGATATTTGCGTGAAAATTAGTATGCAGAGAAAAATTGTTTGCAGCGAATTGCAGAGAATCTCGGCATTTCTCTGTCTATCTTCTGCAAGTTCTCTGTAAATTAGGTGTGACGGAGATTTGCAGGAAAAAGTACCATGTAGAGAGAAACATTTGCAGACGAATACAGGGAAGCTCTGTTTTTTCCTACAATTTCTCTTCAAACTAGATCTTACCGAGATTTCCAAGAAAAGAAATTAGAAGAAATTTATCGGGAGGAACTGCTTGCAAAAAGAAGCAGACAAAGTCTGCTTTATTCTGCAAATTCTCTGTAAATTAGGTGTAACGGAGATTTACAGGAAAAAGTACCATGTAGAGAGAAACATTTGCAGACGAATGCAGGGCAGCTCTGCTTTCTCCTACAATTTCTCTGCAAACTAGGTCTTACCGACATTTGCATTAAAATTTTAAATCGCAATAGGTTAAAATGGGATTTTTAAAACTGAAACGACATTCGAACATGTGTAATTTGAAATTGAATGAAAAGTTTAATAATGAGTTTATTCATTTT
>CAKNWT010251766.1:0-16559 GCA_932066315.1 Andricus coriarius | reverse complement strand
GTTTGTGGCTAACCGTGTATCATATATTCAGACATCCCTTCCGGATGCTTATTGGCATCACATACCTGGGATCGAGAATCCTGCGGACTGCGCTACTCGAGGCCTATCTGCCAAGCAGCTCGGCGCTCATTCGCTCTGGTGGGGTTGGTCCAGATCAGCTTAAAGAGATACGATAATCTGAAAGAATGCAGAATCATCAATCGCTCATGTCCTTATGCGCACCCTCGAGTCCTCACACCAGCTGATCTCGACCACGCTCGATTGTACTGGGTTCGAAGCTTTCAGCAGACCCACTTCTCTTCTACTAGTTCCAATATTTTGGATAAAAAAATCGAGAAGTTGCCAAAACGTGACCCCCTAATCAAGCTTAACCCTTTCCTAGATGCTCAGCAGCTGCTGAGAGTTGGTGGCCCTCTGAAAAATTCCGTCTTGGATCCTGATGAGAGGCATCCATATATCTTACCATCAACGTCTCCGTTCACAGATCTGGTCGTCGACAATTGCCACAGGCGTACCCTTCATGGGGGTACCCAGCTCACGCTCGCCACCCTGAGGCGTCAATTTTGGATACTTCGAGGTCGCCAGGTTGTAAAATCTCGCATACTACTATGTGTGGTATGTATTCGTCATCGTGCTGCCACCGCCACGCAGCTCATGGGAAATCTCCCTCCTAATCGCGTGCAACGCACTCGGGCCTTTCTTCACAGTGATGTGGATTTTGCTGGTCCAATGAGAATACGAGTAGCCCGCGGACGTGGGCAAAAATCGTATAAAGGCTATATTGCGGTTTTTGTTTGCATGTCTACTCGTGCTGTACACCTGGAGGCAGTGTCTGATTATACTTCTCCGTCTTTTCTAGCTGCCTATCGACGCTTTACCTCACGACGGGGTATTTGTTCCACTCTTACAAGTGACCAGGGCACAAATTTCGTCGGCGCCGATGCTGAGCTGAGGGCGCTCTTCGCGGAGGCGTCACGTACTTCTCAGGACATTGCCGATGCTCTGGCAATGGATCAAACTACTTGGCTCTTCGTCCCTCCATCAGCCCCACATTTCGGTGGATTGTGGGAGGCCGCCGTCAAATCTACCAAGCATCATCTCAAAAGAGTTATCGGAACTTCGACTCTAACTTTTGAGGAGATCTCAACGGTATTATCACAGATCGAGGCGTGTCTTAATTCAAGACCACTACAAGCAATCACTGATGATCCAAGCGATTTATCCGCGCTTACTCCAGGACATTGGCTTATTGGAGGACCACTCACCGCCGTTCCCGAACCTTTGCTTATACACGAGCACGTTCCTGCGAATGAAAGGTGGAAAATGGTCCAGAAAATGCAGGAAGATTTCTGGCACAGATGGTCCTCAGAATACCTTCACTCACTTCAAACACTTCCTAAATGGCGTCAACGTCAACAGTCTGTCCAGGTCGGAGATCTGGCCATTTTGAAGGAATCTGATGAGACGATTCCGCCTACCAAATGGCCTTTATGCAGAGTCACCGAGGTATATCCGGGAGAGGATAGCCTAGTTCGTGCCGTTACGATTCGAACAGCTACTACCGAGCTAGAGAGACCTATTGTGAAGCTCTGCCTCCTCCCCCGTGCAAAAGAAGATTTTGCATAAACCTTTCCTGACCCATCCCGACCCAAACTTTATCTTACCATCCTAAATTTAATTCCGTCAATCTCAGAGCCGTTTTTTTCACTTTCGTCTTATCGGTCTATCACTACCATTACGGATATATCAAATCGGGCGGTCATCTATAATGACCGTAGCAGCAGTTTAACTTCATTTCATCTTGAAATGAATCGGGCGGATGTTCCGAATTTCCGTATCACCATATACAAATTCTGGGTGTACGTGTTGATTTCTTAGCCCCCACTCTGAAAGACTTTCCAGCAGGACACACGGGAGCTTTCCTCGACTCATTTTTCCGACACTCGGCGCGAGATCTTATTACGAGTCACGTGTGTCTCTATATTCCACCATGTAACCTTAGCTTTGACTTTGCGAATAAACGCAGTTTTGTTAATTATATTTCATTTAAAATCTGTGTTTTCTTGTGTTCACCTGATCACTTGCGCGATCATCATTATGTTCGAGTCTTATCCGAAACAATAAATATTATCTATTGTGCGTTTACCCTCTTGGAAACCGGCCAAATTCTCTGGCAGTATCCCTTTTACCTTTACTTATTTCTTCAGCCTCTCCAATCCTCAGGAAATCCTTCACCTCTCCACACTCTTTTCACTGCAACTTGTAACTTTCTTCTGGTTTCCTTACAACTGCAAATCTACACTTTGTTACCTAACCCTTCACTGCCTTCTGTTTTGCCCTTATTTAATCTTTGAATCTGTGCTTGTATCACCTCATCTACAGCTCCTTCTTGTCATCTTCTAATTTAATTCTATATCTACCTTTCTGTTTTAATGCTACTTATTTCCTCCTCTTAATTCCTTTTTATTCGTTTTCTCTTTCAGGTTACGTAATTTTCTATATTCTTTCCTGGCTGCGACATTATCTTTCCTTTCCCTTGTTCTCTTCCTCAAATATTTATCATCTTTTTTAAGCTCTCTTTTCTTTTTATTGCATTCGTTGCCCTACCAAACCTATATCAAATTCTTATCATTTTCTATTCTAATTTTAAATTTCTTTGTGATTCTAGTGTTCTTGACCTTTTCTGCTAACTCTTCCGATACTTGACTCAACACTATCTCATGATAGTCTAAACTTTTCATTTTTTTCTATACAATCTTTGTTTGCTTTTTTCCACACTTGATCGGGATCTAACCTAGCTTCTATTTTAATTTCTGTTACACACGTGGAACACTCTATATTAGTGACTAAGTTATCTGTGACAGTGGAAGTGTTGCTTCTTACATGTGTTTTTTCCCCTTCTTCCTCTCCTTTCTTATTTTCATTAACTGTATACCATCTCCTAAATTCAACCATCTGTATTAGTTGCTTTCCCTTTCTATCATTAATTGATCTTTCGAGCCTCTCATCACCTCCACTCCATCCAAGTACGCATTACCATTCCTTTCTATCCTTAGATTAAAATCCCCCCACCCCCTATTATTAGTATTTCTTCTTCCTCCTCCGTAATAAATGTCTGTGTCTCTATTCTTACCTCTTCCATTACTTTTCCATTGTAAAATTTAACAGTTCCCTTTCTTCCAGATTCGTCCTACATTGTTAGAAATATCTGGTTGAACTTTCAACCACATTTGGTTGAAGTTCTTTAGAATTACCGTTGTTGAAATTTCAACTACTTGTGGATGAAAAATTAGCTACACGTGTAATTGAAATTTCAACCATGCAGTTGAAATTGTTGTGTTGTGTGATCAATTAGATTAACAAGGCGCATATAATATGTAGGAAAATAAGCAGCTTTAAAGAAGAGCAACAAAAGATCCGTTGGAATTATATCACCATAATGAGTTGCGCGCCCAATCAAACAAACTTTTCGACACTCGTTTTTGTAAACATAACCTAAAAAAGCATACAGCAGTTAATACCGATATTGTGAATGAAATTTTCCCATTATGATAATATTATTCCAACGTACCTTTTGTTTTCCTTCTTTAAAGCTGCTTCTTTTCCGGAATATTATATGTCCTTTATTAATTTCATGGATCTCCCGACACGCGTTGGGGTCTGACTTCGCGGGAAGTATGAAGGCGCATTGTGTATGCGCAAACGTCTTATTGAATTTTCAACTACATTTGATTGAATCTTATTTCAATTCCGTGGATGAACGAGATCTCAGCAACAAAAGTGGTTGAAAAGTGGTTGAATTTTCAAAATATTTCTAACAGTGTAACTCCGCCATGACGCCTTCAATTGCTCTACCTTTTTCCTTATCCCTAGTAGCCCCTTGGAATTTTAATATAAAGCTACTCTGCAATTTACTTTTTACACTTTTTTAGTGTTTCTCTTCGATCCAAGTTTCCGTAAACCCAACGATATCGAATTTTTCTAGAAAATTCTGTAAATCGCTGTCTTCATTCTTGATTGCTGCAACATTCCAAAAAATTACTTTGACCTCTTGCTCTATGACTTGTATGTTTTCCTGTTCCTTTTACTTCTCTTACTCTTTCCATTACACTTTTCCTCTCACCTTGTATTCCTCACCTCGTATTTCTTTAAAAAAATCTCTCTCCTTCTACTCTAAAATGTCTCTGTCCTCATCCCAAATATACCATTCCCCCTGAATACAGATTTTGTGGTATCCTATTTACGCTATCTTACCTTCATTCCTTTCTTTCTTTGCTATTTAGTCTTTAAACCTACTATTGTCCTAACTCTTCCTTTTTTTTAATCACGCTTTTCAATCCATTCACTTTCTTTCATATTCCCTCTAAAGATCCCCCCTTTTCACCCTGTGACGATTTGAGTTTTCTCTCTATCAACACGGCTTTGTTTCTTAACTCCTCGTCCATTGCCCTATCCTTTACATTTTTCCTCTTCCATCGTGTTCTTATCTCTCTCTTAATATATGCGAATGTAATTCTTTTTTCTGATTACTTGGCCATTTTTGATTTCGCAGATTCATGTAATTGTACTTGGCAGTACGGAAGAAAGTGAATCGTTGAATCTTCTATGGTACATAGCAGCGGGGCTTTTAATAGACATTTTCCCTAGAATTCGATCAATTTTACTACGTCAATTAGTTGAAGTAATAATGTGCATTGCAAAAGTTATCATATAAAATTGATAGATTTGAAAAATGATAGAAAAAGTGGTTAAGAATAACCGTGTTGCTACTACTAGAGATCCTCAAGAGACAGTTCAGACATGGGTTACTCTAATTCTGATAGGTGCCGCTATACCGGAACTAGTTGACCTTTTATTAAATTTAATTGACTTGTGTTGGCGCGATTTTCATATCACAATTTTAATTTGCAAGAGGATTAATTACGCTTTTTCGGATAATTGTTGGCCCCCCCCCTCCCCCCTCCTATTATGAGTGAATGTAACTTTAACATGGGCATCACACTTCAGCACACTTCACTTACATAGGCGTGTAACGTTATACTTGAATAGCCCGTACAGAACATAAATAACACTGATCATACAAAGATTGTAAATTATCAGAAAAATAATTATTTTTTTCAAACATATGAACTTACAAATTTCCATATACAACAAAAAATAATAAAGAATTACAGAGTTTAAATAACATTGTAAAGTATCAATTCTCCCTCGAGGATCTCTACGTGTTACAATCTACCATAGTAGATTACAAAATGTACTTTTTTTTGTGACAAATGTTTTACATCGCATATGTTTTTGGTGGGATCAATAAATGTCTGCATTGAATGGCTACTCCAAGTGTTTACTATTCTCGACAAATATTTCGGTATTCAAGAAATGCGGGCGTCTATATACACGGCGTCAAATAACCAATAAGTATTCCCTACGGGCTTGGTGTTTACTATGTAGGTACATGTATACGGGTTAAATATTTGAATACGGAACCAAACGACGCTCTTTGTGACGTTGCATAAACTATACAGCTGAGCTCGATAGCTGTCATACACACCGCGCCGCAAGTAAAGAGTTTCAAAGGGAGCTCGTTCATATTAAAAGTGGCAGGCATTCAATAACAGCTAATCGATAGGCAGTTAACAAGGCACAGTTTAGAGAAAGTTAATACCGTCTCATATTACAGCTGCTTTCATTTAAAGCAACTCTCTTCTTTAAACGTTCTAAAGACGAGCTGCAGCCATTCAAATTCTATGCTTGTCTTCAGAGCGCATAGTGGAGCCAAATTGGATTTTCTTATGTATCCTCACTTGGGCGAGGGGGGATTCAAAAATGGTCAAAATCGCCCTTACACTGTTGAAAATATTTGGTTGAATTTTCAACCACATGTGGTTGAAGTTTTATACAATTACCGTTGTTGAAATTTCAACTACTTGTGAATGAAAAATTAGCTACACGTATAATTGAAATTTCAACCATGTAGTTGAAATTTCAACCACATGTAATTGAAATTTCAGTAACGAGAAAAAAATTTGTTAGGCACAATTAGTGCATTTGAAGGCAATTATAACTTTTCAAAAATCTTAAAGAAAACCCATGAAGATTCCTGAAAAATACTGTGCTTTGAAATTCACTAACTGTACCGAAAAAATTCTGATAAGGAATCCGTGAGTTATTTCGTACGTTTGTGTCGTGTGATCCATGAAATTAACAAAGTGCATTGAATATTTAGGAAAATAAGCAGGTTTAAAGAAGAAAAACAAGAGGTCCTTTGGAATTATATTTTTATAAGGAGTTGCGCGCCCAATCAAACTTTTCGACATTCGTTTGTGTAAACATAACCTAAAAAAGCATACAGCAGTTAGTACCAATAGTCTGAATAAAATTTTCCCATTATGATAATATTAATCCAACGTACCTTTGGTTTTCTTCTTTTCCTGAATATTATATGCCCTTTATTAATTTAATGGATCTCACTACACAAACGTACGAAATAACTCCTCGTGCGACTTTGTCTCGTTGGGGTCTGGCCTGGCCAGAAGCATGAGGGCGCATTGTGTATGCGCAAACGTCTCATTAAATTTTCAACGACATTGGATGAATTTTATTTCAACTTCGTGGATGAATGAGATTTCAACCACAAAAAGTGGTTGAAAAGTGGTTGAATTTTCAACATATTTCTAACAGTGTACGTAATTAATGAAGTAATGGCCCACGACGTTTATTAAAACCGGTTCCGTTCAAAACGAAAAACGGATTTTTCATGAGAATCCATTGGACTTAAGAGAAATAGGACTACCACAGGTGGTGGACTTAAAAATCGACAAACTCCAAAAATGTATGTACAACAATTTTTTTGTCGATTCGCGATTTGCCCACTACGTTAGTGTTGACCTAAGTCTCGAAAATAATTTCATGAAAAAAAACGTATTTCGAAAAAAGTGGCACTTAAAACTATTGGGATTTCCGCTCTTCATTTGAACTAAAAAAGTTAAATAACGCTGAATTTGTTTGGCCAATAGAAAAATACAGGATACATGGGATATTAGTTATTTAAAATGGTACAGTTAATATCAACTTGTGGCGTTGTGTGGCGAGGCGTGATTAATCCTTGTTGGTTAAATTTGAATGTTGTGACAGGTAGTGAAAATGGAATTTGTGCTCGTGATATTGCTTTAATCAAACTTTTATGGATGGCGTATTTTTAAAAGTTTAATCAATTATTATTTACAGAATTTGACATTTTATTTAACTTTACAGCATCTGTTTTTAAGTCATGTTTTCTCCTGTTTTGTTGTATCGTAGAATTATCATTAAATATTTATAGCTTATTATTATTTGATTCTTATGATTATACGATATTAGTATTTTATTATTATTATTTATATTGGATTAAATGAAACTTCTTTTTATCATTTTGACTAATTGCAGGAAAAATATATTTTCACAAATGTAAAAATGAATGAATTTTGTTTTTAGGATGACTAATTTCTGTAACTAATCGATAGTGATAATACGATTGTATTTAAGACTATGGTGTATCTATTACTAATATGCAATTTAAAAGAGGTTTCATATATTTTATTAATCTAACATATTTTACCAAATTCGCTGTTCCTAATCAGAATTATAATTTTGAGATAAGGAATTTTGGTAAATAAAGACAATTTGGACATGTGGGACAGTGGACTCACGTAAAGAATTGTAATTTTAGTTTTGGAACAGGGAGTTTCGTAAAGAGTTCCCAGGTGCGAAATTCGGTCGAATGCCCGAGATTGACCATCGGCCCAAAGTCGGCCCTACTTTGGTAACCGATCTACAACGCCTTCTACAACGCATTTCACAACCAAATGAGACGAACCAAAGTGGAAAATCCTCGGAAAGGATTCTACTTTAGCGAATCGCTGCCACAAAGTCGCAAAATTGATTTTCTAAACTCCAAATTTTACACCAAAATTGCAAAAAAATTCGTCCTCAAAACTTGTTGTACAACGAAGTCAATACCTGAAAAATCGATTCATTTAATCATAAGTTATGTACCTGAACAGTCTGATTCATGTAATACTTTTAACTTATATCCCCATAGTTCGATTAACATAACCTCAAAAGTTAAAAAGTGTGTATTAATGCAAAATTTCATACCCATATATTTTTTTGAGTAAATTTGAGTAAAATCTAGAACTCTGAGTTTATCAGGCTAATCATCACGTTTTTCGGAGTGAAAAAAAAGAATTTGCAAGATAATTGATTTAATATACAGTAGAAACACTGCATTAAAGAAAATTTCAGTGTAAGCCTTTTTCACTTTCGTTCGATTACTTTCACAAACTGGAGCTTTTCCAAAAGATATAAAGTAAAAAGATCAGTTAGTGACATGACATTCCTGTCGCCAAAATCTTTGAAAAGTGTGTTGTTAGAGTCGCGTGTCAGTGAGTCGCTTGGAGGTTAGGGAGTCCGGGAGCATATATCTAACAATAATAAATCGCCTGCTAGAATTTCAGGTTGTATGCAAGTCCCATCCCCGTACAAACAGTAGAGTCCTGTGGGGCGCCGTCGAGGCATGCTATGTTGAAAAAATTTCACGGGCCCGCATGGTGACATTTTGAGTGCGCCAATAGCTTAGAATTCGTAGTATGTGTGTATACGTACAGTCACCACAGCTATGCCAACGGCAGATTCGCAGATCGCGCAACGTCGCAATTTCACGTACGCTTCCAAGCTGGTTGAGCGTATGAGTGTATGTGTCGAGTGCGTACAGCAGAGAAGCTGGTGAGAGGGAATAGTGTTGCCGGGTCGCAATACTGTTACGTTTATCCGTTTGAAAGTGACTAAAATTCCAATGCTTTTCATTAGATTATCTATGAAACTACACGATGGAAAAATTGGATGTTTTTTCTGAAATTTGTATTTTCAAGGTACACAAATACTGCCATTTTTAACATTTCTGTACCAGAGCGTTTAATTACTACAAATCAAATTGTGGAGAGTTCCTTTGCATTGCCGACGAATTACGTGTTAAAGTAGTCAACTTTGACATTAATTATCTCCGCATCGGTACGGTTGAAAAATTTGAAATTAATTTAGCATATAAATAATCATTCTATTTAAATACAGCTCCTTTTTAAAAAAAATCTACCAGAGATTGATTTTTTTACATACAACCTTAAGCAGATGAATTTCCATTTTCATCGAACAATCAGTATCTTTAAATCATCTTGTTTTTGCCCAAGTCATAATTAGTTAACTGTTAATAAACTTTGCTTTAGTTACAATATATAACATTTATCATTTGCTTTCTAGTTCATATTAGCCTTTTGATATTCATAAATTTTCATTTTCGTCAGAGGAATAGAAAAAAAAATTTTTTTAATTGCTTCCTTCAAACGTATTTGAACTTATTATATTCTAAAATAGGCTGTAACCAGTCTTTTTGACATAATTATATCCATTCTTAAATACAAGTTGTATACCATTTCCATCTCAGAATATCAGATTCATAAACGTCGACAAGAAAATGAAATTTGTTAAATATGTCTTAATTAAAGGAAATATGTTTATTTTTCATGTTGCATGAATAATGTGTTTATTTTAAAACAATTACATTTTGATATAATATAACCCATTTCATGTTCTTATCGACTTCGATGACACTGATATTCTGATAGAAATAGCATATTCCTTTTCATTATAAATGAATATAATCTTACCAAATCGACTTATTATAGCCCATTATATAATATAAGAGTCAATTATTTTTGAATAGAGCAGGTTTGAGAAAAAAAATTTTAGTGGCTCCGACAACAAATAAATGTTTGAAGTAGTTATGCTGGTGAGTATTTAAGAGCTAAAATAAACTAGAAAGCAAATCGTTAATGTTATTTATTTCAATTAAGGCAAAATTTTGTAAACAGATTTATAGAAATAGATTGTGCGACAAAAACAAGAATTTGATTGCTAATATTCAAGCGTGCAATTTGTTAATAAGTAGTTAACAAATTTTCATTAATGAAAATAAACCGTTTTCCATATTTCACTAGGTGGATAAATTACTTATGACAGTTTTGTTTTAAATTACAACAAAAAGTTTATCGCAAAGCGTAAAGGAAAAATTTGGAATTGAACACATTTTGATATCAGTCCCCCTCCAGCAAAATATATTTACGAACAAAAGAGATTATTCCAAATATGTTTCTCTCTAATGTTTATTTATCATTTGTTCATAACTAAAAAGGCAAAGCTAAGTTAAACATTTCAGAAGAAACCGTAACTTTCTAGCACTTATCTAAGACAAAATAGTAATAAACAACAGTAAATTGTTTAAACAACTATTTTTATTACCTTTCATTAATTATTACCTCACTAAGTGTGTTAATAATTTATTTGATGTTATTGCTTCCCTTTGATTGACCTTCGGGCTTCATTGATCATCGCATGGAATCCTCCCCATGCTTCTTCTCGTTCAAGGTTCCTTTTCTGTTTATGAGTTTTGGGGGCTACCTTTTGGCTTGTGTGGTGACTCATGTTGTCGCTTGATCGTGCCTTGGTGGGGGGGCTGCCGGGCTCCCTTCTCTGAGAGAGCTCAGTTACTATCAAGGTGTAGGCTGGGTGGCTGGTTTTTCGGGGTTGCAACGATGGGAGATCAATTGTGTGTGTTAAAGTCCGTGGCTCTTCAAGTCTCAATTCAGTTCAGTGATTTCCCGACTCGATCGTCTTCTGGTGTTGCGGGAAGTGACGAGTCGGATGACGTATCACCTCCGGTCGCGTCGGGATCGGTCGTTCGGTGGACGATCGTGGTCGTAGCTTCCGGAGGCTACATCTGTGCTAATTTTCACCAACAACCAAAACCTTTTTTTGGACACCAAGGGAGTGGTCCAATGGATATACTCGGGGACTCGTATGCCGGACTCAATCGGTAATAGGTATTTAGCGACTTTGACATGACCGAGCATGGTTCCTTCGCTAGCCCACGCCAGTCCGTCATTAATTCAAAACAAAGTGAAAAGTGGGCAAAATGTTAAAAACTTTAGAAAAAATTGCAACTATCTGGCATTAATATAGATGAAGATAGTAATTAACAATAATAATTTGTTTGAACAATTATTTTTTCTCAACTTAAATAATTATTAAGTCCCTCCAAGTGAAAAATAGACAAATAGTTGAAAATTGCAGAACAAAGCGCAACTTTCTACCATGAAGCAAAGAGAATACTATTTACAATAATAATAAATTGTTTAAACAATAATTTTTGTTAACTCAAATTAATTATTACTTCACTCTAATTAAAGAATGGACAAAGTTAAAAAGTTTAAAAAAAACCGCATCTATCTAGTATTAATATAGAAGAAGATAGCTATAGACAATAATAATTTGTTTAAACAATTATTTTTGCTATATTAAATTAAATATTAACTTACTCAAAGTGAAAAGTGAACAAAATGTTAAAAATTTTAGAAAAAACCGCAATTTCTAGCATCATTCAAAGATAGTATTATAAAAAATAATAATAAATTGTTTAAGCAATTATTTTTGTTAACATTAATGAACTATATTACCTCTCTCTAGTTGAAAATTAGAGAAAAAGTGAAAATGCGACTTTCTATCTCTATTCTAAGAGAAAATTACTAAAAATAATGATAAATTGTTTAAACAATTTATGTAAACATCTAATCATCTTCCAATTCGAAACTATTAAAAAATAGTTATTGTAGGTTTTCTACTCATTTGCTTCATCAGAAACAAACATCAAGAATTTTAAGGCCTATCACGTGTTGCTGTCACTGAAAGGTTCCAAACGCCTCTTTGGACCTGTTAGTGACAGGGGAAAAGCACTGTCATTAAAAGGTGCGCAGGTGTCACTTACTCATCCACTCGTATGAAGCACACAAAAAATCAATAATTATTAACAAACAATGCGGACATTGCGGACATTTCTGTCATCATGCTTTTAATATCAGCCACTAAATGGTATCTTTACCTTATTCATTTTTTATTCTACTGTATATTAAATCGATTATTTTGCAATTTACTTTTCTTTTCCTCGAAAAAACGTAATCAGTAGCCTGATAAACTCAGAGTTCTAGATTTTACTCAAATTTACTCAAAAAAATATATGGGTATGAAATTTTGCATTAATACACACTTTTTAACTTTTGAGGTTATGTTAATCGAACTATGGGGATATAAGTTAAAAGTATTACATGAATCAGACTATTCAGGTACATAATTGATGATTAAATGAATCGATTTTTCAGGTATTGACTTCGTTTTACAACAAGTATTGCTGGAGAATTTTTTTGCAATTTTGGTGTAAAATTTGGAGGTTAGAAAAGCAATTTTGCAACTTTGTGGCGGTGATGCGCTAAAGTGGAACCCTTTCCGAGTATTTTCCACTTTGGTTCGTCTCATTTGGTTGCGAAATGCGTTGTAGACGGTTTTTTGAACCCGACAACACATTTTCGTCCCACTGTGCGTCGGTGGGACCATGGCAGCTTGAAAACACCTTAGTCGGTCCAACTCTGATTACCGTAGATCGGTTACCAAAGAAGGGCAGACTTTGGGCCGATGATCAATATCTGGCATCCGACAACATTTCGAACCTACGATAGAGGATATTTGGTGTACTTGACAATTTCGGATTATAAGTGAAAGGAAGAAATACACTCCACGCTCCCTTGTACGACGAGCTCGGGACCGAAAACTTTCCCTTATACGACGGCGCAAGGGGGACTCGTCTAACCCCTTCCACCAACAATCTCACGTTGTCATGCACACGCGCGTTCAATCCTGTGTCACTTCGAGCTGACTTCATAGCCAAGAAGTTTTGTTGCTAATGTGAACAGTTTTGTTATAAGAATTCTCAATCTGTCAGTTTCTATTTTCTTTGATGAATAATTACTGACGAAATTGAAATACTGTATGCTTTATTAATAAAATAAACTTGAACAAATTTCACAAAGTTTGAAAATTCCGGATATCCATGAAAATTTGGTTACATTTCAAATTTTTATAATGATTCATTGAATTTTAGAATGGAATTCAAATATATAATTGGGTATATAGTAAAACAAATATAGGTAGAATTTTCTATTAATGAAATTTTTATGATAACCCCTTATATAAATTCGTAATAAAAGTGTTCCACTTCAAAATTTATAACTATTCAATCCTCAAACGACTATACGAAACTATTGTAATCATATTCACGCACGAGACTACTTGCTTCCCGCGCAAGCTATGAGCGGAAGAGTGGGGATGGAGGAGAACGAACTTCCCGTCGTATAGGGGAGCTGCAACTGGTCGTATAATGGAGCGGACGTATAGGGAATGTCGTATAAGGGAGCGTGGAGTGTACCGTACTTTACAGAAGGGAGACTGTGGGGTCCAGCAATGCAAGTTTTTTTTTTAAGATAAATATAATTTTCTCCACATTCTCACTTCAGTGGTGCAGTTTATGTGTAGCGGGCGTAAAGTTTCACGTCGAACCGGCGGCGGAGTGCGCATGTGCCCACGTCACTAGGCTAGAAACGGCCACACTACGCCTGCTTTACATGCATGCAATGGTGCGTTTTTAAGGAGGATCGGACAAAAAGAAATTTATGTTCCATGTTAGAATTCGTCACAGCTTTAAGCCTCCCTCTTCTAAATTTTAGAAAACAGGAGTTATCACATTTCTGATTTATAATGAAAAATGTTGAAACTGAATATAATTATAATTTGTAAAAAGACATTTTTGGAAATAAAAGTAATTGTGACCAAAAATTATCTCATGTTCCAACTCAGAATTATAATTCTTTTCGAAAATTCCCTGTTCGAAGTCAAGAGTCCTTCAAAATGTTTAGAAATCGTATGAAATCATTGAAATCTTTTCAACTCTTTTCAATTGATGGGCAAACATTAAGAATTGACTGGGAGAGACCAGGAATATGTAATCGTCAGTCGCGTAGATACCCTAATTAAGGAATATCGTAATTTAGTTATATATATATATTATGAAAAGTGCCATTTTTACACAGTTAGGAAATTCCCTGTCTGTCTTCTTCTAAATTAGAAAAAAATTATTTTGAAACTACTACAGTAAATCTAGAATGAAAATTATAATTCTTTACAGATATTTCATGTCCAAGTCAAGATTATAATTCTTTACGAAACTTCCTATTCCAAAGTAAAAATTATAATTCTTTGAGTGAGTTCCATAGCCCAATTATCAATAATCTCTTTCTCTAAATTATAATCGATTACGGAAATTCCTTATTCTACATTGAAAATTATAATTCTCTATGCAAATTACAATTCCCTTTGGCTTAAGGAGGCACGGTCGCGCATACTATCTGCAAAAAGTTAGCCCTAATTCTATGTCGGAAAATAATACTGTTTGAGTGATATACGTTTTATTAACCCTTAAATGTACAATATGTAGCTTATTTACGTCCAAGAAAGTCAAAAATTAGATAAGGATTCCGGTATAATGTTTTATTAATTAATTTCCTGCCAGACCTAAGAGAAAATTTTTGGATAAGATTGTAAACTTAACACAGAGACGTTGTGTATACAGACGAGTATACGCTTACTCCTCAAGATCTGAGCGTAGACGCGGCAACGTCGCATTTTTCATGGTGTCTGCTTTGACAGTTGTGTTCTTTGACTGCACATGAAAACGTGACATTCGTTAAAAATGACAGATCGATTAGTATTTAAAGGTGAATTTATGAAAAAGAAAGTTTCTCATAAAAGATTGAAAGATGCTGCGCATGCACTAAACCCACTAGGCGCTCCGACAGCGTTGCCGGATAGCTACCACGTGCTTGTTTCATTTTTCGAAAAATTCAAAATTCTCCAACTTTGCATACCTCTCATTCTCAAACTAGGAGGACAAAAATTATGCAATTTTTTTTAATCTTCATGAAACCCCCTCCTAACATACATTAGTTTTTGAAAAAAAACGGTAAGAATAGTTTACGAGTTAGAGTTAGAAATATAACATTTGTCTGTGCTTGTAATAGGCTTTACGTGTATAAGGGCTTAGCTTTGATCTTAATTATGTCAGCTCAGGAATGGACAATATAATTTAAATTTCGGAAACGTTTAGATAATGTTCCAAAGAACCGATAGCCAAAGTTTAAACAAATTCGTAAGAAAATTGTGTTCGTGACCGTACCTCCTTAATAGGACTACAGTGCAATAAAATTCCTACCCACTTTTGATAAATCAGGATTTTCTGTTTAAAGAAAGATAAACGCGCATTTGGTATGGAAAATTATTTTGACGTATTATAGTTTATGATTAAGTTGGCTTAAAGAATTGGCAGCGTGAGATCCTGGTACATGCTCTCAAAAGATACACTTTCTAGCTTAATTTGTCCGTGAAAATCCGATTTGGCCCCAGTGTGAGACGTCTTAAAGATATTCTCCATATATATTTCTGTGCATACTGAGTTCTCTTAAGATTACATAGATGACAGAGAGGATGCGTTACACACTTTAATTCAATGCAAAAGCCGCAGTTTCACATAATTATGGTAACGAAGCTACAAAGTGACGACGCTTTCTCTCCAAATCTGATTTCGAAGGTTATTAGGAGACTGCTGAAAGTATCAAAAAATTTGGCTCGAGTTGACTATTAATCCATTTAAAATTGGAAATATTCAAAATCAAACAGAATTACATACAGAAAATTTGTCGAAACTCAATAAATTATAATTAAAACATTCGATCATCGTAAAACAGGTTTTACGATGGTGTCTATCTAGTCGTCTTCGTCGTTGTCGTATGTACACCGGATAACTTTTGAAAGGCTAATCGGATTAGGTTGCGCTTTGGCGCACGTTTCTAGAGACCGAACAGAAAAATCTAGTTCGTTAACCATAATTTTTTGACCAATTGTTCTTGTTTCAACCACACAACAAAATGAAAACACAACAAATAAAGCAAATTAAATGTTTGGACAAACGACACAAGCTACGAAAAGAATTAATGGACAAAAGATGTTCATCCAAAAAAGAGCTACAAATTTATATTGAATAATTTTTTGATAGGACGCGTGGCTTTCGTTCTAATCGTGAAAAATGACATTAAAAATAGGGTGTGGCTACGTGTACCGAAATTTCGGCACGAATAGCTGGATTTTTTCGGTACAAATAAGGGGAGCTGAAAAAGGGGCTATTTGTACTCAAATTTCGGTACGTATAGCTGAATTTTTTCGGTACGCGTAGACACGTCCTTAAAAATAAAGAAACACAATTTTTGTAAATCGACGCAAGATACGAAAAAAATAGACAAAAGTTGTTCACCCAAAAAAGAGTTATACATTTTTTATTGAAATTTAGGAATCTTGAATTAGATTAAAATCAAATTCAAAATACCATTTAACGTCCAACATTCAAGTCAATGTATAAATTCCTGAAAACAATCCAAGAATCTTATGATAAAATTTGGACAAAAACCACAAAATACTCCTATTGTAATTCCTGAAAACAAAATAAAAATTTGTTTCTTTGGACAAAAATAAAAAAGACGAAAGAAAAATGAGAAGGCAACCAACCAAATCCCCTTCCTTCTCTTTTTTATTTCTTT
>CAKNWT010251753.1:0-12887 GCA_932066315.1 Andricus coriarius | reverse complement strand
CGGTTTGGGCCTGACGACCGAGTTTGAAGATGGAAAAGCGAATTCCTGTCAGGCCGAGTTGAATAGGAATGTTAAGGGGAGGGAGTGAGAGGGGAGATAAAAGATGTTGGTAGAAAGAGAAAGAGAAGTCGGAAATAAACACGGAATTCAGGAAATTGATGGAGAGCCGACGAGTAAGAAAAAGTCGTTTCTCAAGGCTGGAAAATTCCAGCCTGCGTATATTTTCTTGGCTTATGGCCGATATCATACTCTTTTGAAAAGAGTCAACTTTTAATCTCGCATTAATAAGTATCTTGTCATAGATTAAAATATGGAACATTGGCATATAATATATACTCATTTGTTGTAAGTCTTCTTCTTAAATGAATATATTTGCATTGTTGTCAATTCTTATTTCGTGGGTAATCGCAATTTTTGTCATCAGTTGTGTCTCTTTCAATAAGAGTCAACCTTTTATCTCGTATAAAGAAGTCTCCGCTAATAGATTTTTATTGAAATATAGCATAATATATACTTTTTTGTTATAATTCGTCTTCTTAAATAAATATATTTGCATTCTCGCCCATTCTTATTTCACGAGTATTTGCAAACGTCTAATCGGATGTTACTCTTTTGAAAAGAGTCAACTTTTAATCTCGTATTAATAAGTATCCTTTGATAGATTAAAATATGGAACATTGGCATTTGATATATACTCATGTGTTGTAAGTCGTCTTCTTAAATGAATATATTTGCATTGTTGCCAATTCTTATTTCGCGAGTAATCGCAATTTTTGTAATCAGTTGTGTCTCTTTCAATAAGAGTAAACTTTTTATCTCGTATAAAGAAGTCTCCGCTAAATGATTTGTATAGAAATATGGTATAATATATACTCATTTGTCATAAGTCGTCTTCTTAAATAAATATATTTGTATTCTCGCCCACCCTTATTTCACGAGTAATAGCAAATGTCTAATCAGATGTTACTCTTTTGAGAAGAGTCAACTTTTAATCTCGTATTAATAAGTATCCTTTAATATATTTGAATATGGAACATGGGCATATAATATATACTCAGTTGTTGTAAGTCGTCTTCTTAAATGAATATATTTGCATTCTTGCAAATTCTTATTTCGCGAGTAATCGCAATTTTCGTAATCAGTTGTGTCTCCTTCAATAAGAGACAACTTTTTATCTCTTATAAATATTTCTCCGCTAATAGATTTGTATAGAAATATGACATAGTATATACTCATTTGTTATAAGTTGTCTTCTTAAATAAATATATTTGCATACCGCCAATTCTTATTTCACGAGTGATTGTAATTTTTCCATCAGTTGTGTCTCTTTCAATAAGAGTCAACTTTTTATCTCGTATAAATAAGTCTCCCCTGATAGATTGGCACAGAAATTGGCATATGATATATACTTATTTATTGTAAGCCGTCTTTATAAATGAATATATTTGCATTCTCGTCCATTCTTATTCCGCGAGTAATCGCAAATGTCTAATCAGATGTTACTCTTTTCAAAAGTGTTAACTTTAAATTTAGTATTAATAAGTATCCTTTGATAGATTTAACCCGTACAATTTTTATCCGATTTCATCTTTGCTTTTTTTTAAGTTAAAGGTAATTAAATTCTGAAGAGGTTTGTCGAGGCCGATTGTGCAAAAAAGGCTTTATTTGTTTGTTATTCAAGTTGCAAAATGCTAAAAAACCATAATTTTTCATAATTGAGCTGCCTGTTCTGTATCATGTATCGATATTACCTCAAAAAGGTGAAAAACTGATAGATTTACAATCAATTAATAAATCCTGATAAGTTAGATGAAGTTCATGCAATCCGTTCAATTGTTATAAGCAAATTTATGAACAAAATCGATTTTTGCTGTACATGGAAACCCGGAAACTCTTTTCATCACGTCCTTCCCCGCGAAATCGAGTGAAATCAATGTTTTATTAAAATCAAACACTGAAGTATTATTTTTTTGATTGTTATAAACAAATTTAATGAATAAGCGTCTCTGGATATATAAAATGCATTTTTCTGCGCAGTCACTAGTTTTTCCTTAAAAAGTGAAAATTCCATTACAGGAATGGACAATCAACAATATTCACCATTGTTATGAACAATACTGATTACGAAATACATTAAACGGTCACTCTTTTATAGAAAAAATCCATTTTTTTGGCATAATTGTTCATTTTATTCCTAAATTAAAATTTGGATGGAAAAAGACTGAGATTTGATAATATTTTTTATTGGTAATAACAATTCTGATCAACAAATGCATTAGTAGTCGCTTTCAAACAGGAAAAATCTCTGTTTTGCTGGAATGTTGATTACATCATAAAAAATGAAACTCCTACGAAACATACTGAGATCCAACAACATTTCCCATTGTTATAAACAATCTTGATCAATTAATTCTTAAAATAATTCATTCGTACAGAATAAATCTGTTTTTTGGTTTCAATACTTGATGTTACCTTGAAATAAGGAACCGAATCGTAAAACGTCTACATTCAACATCTTTTTCTAATATTATAAGCATTGAAGATAAACGAAATCATGAAGCTTACCCATTTTTGGACGAAAACTTCTGGCTTTCAGCAGCGTTGTCCATTCTTGTCGGATTGCAACCAATGCAGATTTGTGACACAGGTTATTTATCATAATTGATCCCTACATAAAAAAAGCAGGGCCCTTAAGCAACGTGTCCCTCGTCCCATGGATGCACAAGTTCAGGATGTGCTGATTGTAGATGATTGAGACAAGAATAAATAACGCTTCAGAAAACCAGAATTTTTCGTCCAAAAATGTGTAAGCTTTATGATTTCGTTCATCTTCATTACTTACAATATTGGAAAATATGTTGAGTGTAGACGTTTTACGATTCGATTCCTTATTTCAAGGTAAAATTAACTATTGAACCCAAAAAACAGATTTATTCTACACGAAAGAATTATTTTAAGAATTAGTTCATCAAGATCGTTCATAACAATGGTAAAGGTTGTTGGATGTCAGTATATTTTGTAGGAGTTTCATTTTTTATGATGTAATAAACATTTCAGCAAGAAAGAGATTTTTCCTATTTGAAAGCGACTATGCCATGCATTTGTTCATCTCAATGAATGATACAGAACAGGCAGCTGAAATATGAAACATTATGTTTTTTTTCATTATGCAACTTTAATAACAAACAAACAGAGCCTTTTTTGCAAAATCTGCTTTGACAGACCTCTTTAGAATTTAATTAGCTTTAATTTTAAAAAAGAAAATATGAAATCGGATGAGAATCGTAGGCTCTGGATCATTTTGAACCCCAATTTTCTAATTCGCTGCACTGGGCACCGGTGCGAATCGGGATTTCGCGTTTTCGAAGCTCGCTATCTCCTTGAAAATTATAGATGATTTAAAAAGTGGATATGATTTCCTATGTAAAATTTTATGGATAATCGATTAGTAACATTCAAATTTCGAAAAAGATTCACTGTTTTTCGTAATCTTGAATTTTTGAAAGGAAGGTTTTGAAATAATCATTGTTTTAATTTTTTATTCCATTTCTACATGTCTCAACAGAAATAAGTAAAAGCTAATGGAAATTAGAGATCAGATGTTTATTGTAATAAACAAAACGATTTCATGGTAATAAAGTAAATAATTGAAAATATTTAAGTCGCACTCTGCTGTGAATGCGCACCAATTCGAATGTTATGTGTTTTTTCTTCAAAGAAAAGATGCAAGTGGCCCTTGGTCCCTTGCTATCCGACACGGTACGTGACAGGCATATTCATCGTAATAGGGAGAAAATCGACCATTCATTTCCCTTCGAATGCTGACATTTTGCAATTTTCGTTCAGTGCTTTCTACGGGTTAAATATAGAACAATGGCATATAATATATACTCATTTGTTATAAGTCGTCTTCTTAAATAAATATGTTTGCTTCATCGCCAATTCTTATTTTACGAGTAATCGTAATTCTGTAATCAGTTGTTTCTCTTACCATAAGAGCCAACTTTTAATCTTTTATAAATAAGTCTCCCCTAATATATTTGTATAGAAATATGGCATATAATATATACTCATTTGTTATAAATCGTCTTCTTGAATGAATATATTTCCATTCTTGCCAATTCTTGTTTCTCGAGAAACCGTAATTTTGTAATCAGTTGTTACTATGTCCATAAGAGTCAACTTTTAATCTCGTATGCATAAGTTTCACACAATAGATTTGAATATGGAACTCTGGCATATAATACGTACTCATTTGTTATAAGTCATCTTCTTAAGTGAATATATGTGCATTCTACCAATTCTTATTTCACGAGTAATCGCAAATGTCTAATCAGATGTTACTCTTTTGAAAAGAGTCAACTTTTAATCTCGTATTAATAAGTATCCTTTGATAGATTAAAATGTGGAACATGGGCGTATAATATATACTTATTTGTTGTAAGTCGTCTTCCTAAATGAATATATTTTCATTATCGCCCATTCGTTTTTCGCGAGTACTCGCAATTTTGTAATTGTTTGTTACTCTTTCAATAAAAGTCAGCTTTTTATCTCGTGTATATGATTCTCTTCTAGTAGATGTATATAGAAATCTGGCATATGATATGTGCTCATTGGTTATAAGTCGTCTTCTCAAATAAATATATTTGCATTCTCGTCAATTCTTATTTCGAGAGTAAGCTCAAATTTCTAATCAGTACTTTTAATAAGAATCAACTTTTAATCTCGTATTAAAGAGTAACCTTTCATAGATTTAAATATGGAACGTGCGCATATAATGGATGATCATTTGTTAGAAGTCGTCTTCTTAAATGAATATATTTGCATCTTGCCAATTCTTATTTCGCCCGTAATCGCAATAAGACATGAGAACTCACTCTAGCTGGAGTAAATTAAAGATACAAAGGCGGCACGACGGTATAAATGCCATTGATTTAGAAGGTTGACGGGTCTTTAAACGGCAGGTCCGGAGTAGCTACGTTATAATACAATGACGATGAAAAAACTGACTGAGCAATAGCTACCGCATGTAATTTTCTAGAATTGACTTTTAATACAAATATTGTGGTAGGCCGGGAGCGAATATGAAAGATACAACGACGGCAGGAGAATTGAGTGATAGGTCCTGACCACTTTATATTATATTCTTAGAGTAGTCCTCACGCTCATGACTTAGAATATTTTATTTATAACACGAAATATTCACCAAGCCTACTACGTATATATTACGTTGATAAATATTTGGTTGCGTGGACGTGGCATAATACTCATTTATGTTAAGTCGTCTTCTGTAAAAAAAGTGTGAGTTGAAACTATTTTATATTACACTTCTTTTAACGCACCAAAATCAGAAGAAAAAACAGAAAACAAATCTTTTTTAGGGCGCTAAACACTAGAATTTAACATTTCTTCAAAATTAAATAGGGTTAGGCTGGGGGTAAAGTTCTTGAAAAATGTATCACGTATTTTGTGAACGGTCCCTTAATTATAATTTCTAAAAATTATAGTTATTGTTGAGAATGTAAAATCAATTCATGTTTCAATAATTAAATTATATTCTCATGTGAGTGGTTTGTTTTCGATCAAAACTCTGCGAGCTACTTAAAGTAATAAAAGAAAAGACTTGAGTTAGTAAAAACAAATTTGATAAGCTTAACAGTGAACACCACAAATTAAATGCGTATATCCCTACTAAATCAATAGCGGACTTTCGAGAGTGAACACACACAGACACATTTCATTTCTAATTTTTCTCTATTTTACAATTTATCGAAATTTCAATAGGAATGAAAGAATTTTGTATCTAGTATCAGGGTGTCTATTCTACCGGGAAACCGGGAATTCGCTCAAACCGGCAAAAACCGGGAAATGACCGGGAAAATTTAGATTTCTAGTGGAAAAAAAAGATAAATTTTCAATTTTCGCGCGAAAAGGCTTTCTTTCGGCTTTATCGGCCGCCGGTCGGTTCGTGATTTAGCAGATAAATGATAAGACTAGCCAACAGAGATACATTTTTAAAGACATTCGTTTGAACCTTTAATATGTATGTTTTTTACTCACAATTTGTAAAAATTAACATAGTGATAACATGTTAATAAAGTAATTACTCGAAGTATAACCCAGTATTTTTCATTTTCTATCACTAATACTTGAAAAAAGGAATCACAGATGGATTTACCTTGATATGTACTGGGAGAAAACCGGGAAATGACCGGGAATTTTAAAATGGCCGATCGATAGACACCCTGAGTATAAATCTTTAAATTCTAACTCTTTTAACTACCATCTTACCATTTTAGTATTGAATCACACCCAAGACAAAAACTAAATGTTGCAACTGTATAGATGATATTCAAATTACAAAAAATGAAATTAAACTTTCAAATGTTGTTACTTTTCTAACGACTTTTCCAGTTCTTTGGTACGCAAAGTGGGAATAGCGCACAAACTTTGGCGAAATTCTATGTATAATAATGAAGTATATAATTGCCTTTAGGTGTACGGGTAGCTGATGCCAGACACTGCTCAGGTTTACAGTCGACTAAATTTTTCTCATAAAATATTTCCTCATGATAAAATCCTCGGTGGGGGCGAAAAACGTTATAGACACAGATTAAAGTAAAAATAATATAAGATGGTATTTATTAGAAATTAGTCTAAGTGAAGTGAAGTTTACATTATAGTAAAGTGAAAGACATAGCTTTAGGCTATTGAGCAAAACCTTTTTAATTAATTGTTGGATGGCGTTTGTCAATAGGGCGTGTCTGCTTCAATTATATGTAATTTGGGAGTTCATAAATAAGAAGAGAAATCTCCGCAAATCACATTTACGGAAAGCACTAAAATTTGCTTAAAACTAAATGCTAAAACGAAACTCTCATTTAAACATTATCCACGCAAAGAAAAGCTTAGTCTCGAATTAACCACACACATACTCAAGAGTCAGAAACTCGAAAATTAAATAAACATTATACTCCAACTCAAGTTACTGTAAAGTCGATTACCGACGCCTACCTTCATCTTAAAGATCCCCAAGTTCTTCGTTAACACCTGGCGAAATTGAAATTGAATCGTCAAAAATTATAGATAAAGGGCGTCACAAATCACAACTAAAATTTTTGTTATTTAATCGATACTGAAGTCGCAAAAAATAATGACGTATTCAATTTTCAAACTTTGTTCCTTTATAAGTGGTACTTAGGTCGTATGAAAATAGTGAAATAATATTTATAAATGCTACTCTGGTCTTAGAAAATAATATCAAATTAATCTTTCAACATGTCTATTATACTGGGTGTTGTTTTTTAACTTGAAACATCGAAATATCTAAAAAAAAATACGCATCCTATGAAAAAAATATCCGTAATTAAAACTTTTTATTTTCGAGCGGGAAACGCGACATCGAACAAATTTATTCCCCCCCCCCCTCCTTAGAAGGCAGGGGGGGGGGTCGCTAATCGAAAAAAAATTTCGAATAAAACTTACGTATTTTATAAAAGGAGAATCTGAATCTGTGATAAAAAATTGGGGTTCCCATTTGAAATTACAAAGTTACCCTCCCCCTGCCTGCTGGGGTGAGGTAAATTTGTTCGAAGTCGCTTTTGCCCCTCGGAAATAAAAAGTTTTTCTTACAGATATTTTTTCATAGGATGCGTATTTTTTGAAATATTTCGATGTCTCAAGTTTAAAAAAAACACCCAGTATAATGGATACTCAAGTCGCAAAAAATAATGGCGGATTATTCTTTGTAACTTTTTTACTTGATAAAAGCTACTCAGTTCTTAAAAAATAATAGCGAATTAATTTGTCTAAAACTGCTACTATATAATTGATAATCAGTCGCAAAAAATAATGGCGGATTAATCTTTAAAACTTTTTTACTTTATAAACGCTATTCAGGTCTTAAAAAAGAATAGCGTATTAATTTTTTTATCGTTACTACTACATAATCGATACTCAAGCCGCAAAAAATAATGGCGGATTAATCTTTGAAATTTTTTTACTTCATATTGTTACTATGTAATTTATAATCAGTCGCAAAAAATAATGGCGGATTAATCTTTAAAACGTTTTTACTTTATAAACGCCATTCAGGTCTTCAAAAATAATAATTAATTAATTTTTCTAACATTGTTACTATATGTGTATAATCGATATTTAAGTCGCAAAATTTTTTTTTTAACTTTGCTACTATATAAACGATAATCGGTCCATCTCCTTTTATTTAAATTGGATTCATTCTAAATTACATAAATATCTTACACTTTTCGGAATTATTTCTGAAATGCTTTCCTGCTACTACATAATCGATACTCAAGTCGCAAAAAATAATGGCGGATTAATCTTTGAAACATTTTTACTTTATAAAAGCTACTCAGGTCTTAAAAAATAATAGAGAATTAATTTTTCTAACATTGCTACTATATAATTGATAATCAGACCCAACAAATAATTGCGGATTAATCTTTAAAACTTTTTTACTTTACAAACGCTATTCAGGTCTTAAAAAATAATAACGAATTAATTTTTCTAACATTTACCGCCTCGTTTCATTTTTTTTCTTCCTTATAATGAGAAAACAGTAGTTGACAAGCGCGCGAACGATTACTTGTACGTTAACTGTATCTGAATAATCGATACTCAAATCGCAAAAGAAATTTTTAACTTTGCTACTATATAAACGATGCTGAGCCCATCTCCCTTTATTTAAATTGGATTCATTCGAAATTACTTAAATATCTTATACTTTTCGGAATTATTTCCGAAATGATTTTCTGCTCAACACCTGATTCGTACGCAACTTCTCCATTGAGGAATTTGTGTCTAAAAGTGGTACTTTCTTTCTAAGTGCTTACCTACACACACAGAAATAGCGAATTCATCTTTCAAGCGTTGCTACCATACAATCGATTAGCAAGTCGCAAAAAATAATGGCGGATTAATCTTTCAAACGTTTTTACTTTATAATGGCTTATCGGGCCGTAAAAAAGAATAGCGTATTAATTTGTCTAACGTTGCTATTATTTAATCGATACTCAAGTCGCAAATAATAATGGCGGATTATTCTTTCAAACCTTTTTACTTTATGAACATTACTTAGGTCGTAAAAAAATAGTGAATTATTTTTTTTTTAATTTTCTATTATATAAATGATACTCTGAATGATATTCTGAATAAAGGGACGAGTGCCCGCTACAAAACGACCAGTCAGCTTACCAAAAAAAGCGTAGATGGACGTTGATAGAGAGTGAGTCCCAGAGTCCAGCCGCGTTGGAAAAGTTGACAATTTAGAAACTATTAAATATATACCAAAACCACGAGGAACGCAATCTTCATTTACACAGTGAAAATTCATTATGACAAGATCTGAATGAGTCCCTATGCAGAATCACAATATGTCATACTAATCTATCGCACGTTTTCAAATGGCCCCTCCACTAACTACCCTAAAAAGTTTTGCAACTATATTGCGGACTGAAAATACAAAAACCTGGATAAACAGTGTTGTAAATACTCGATTTTTTACTGCTGGTAAACCATGCAACTGCTCGACGCTCATCGTACCACTAAACAACTGCGATTAATCCTTTAAACATTGCTACTTTACAAAACATACCAAAGTCTCAAAAAATAATGCCGGATTAATCTTCCAAATGTTGCTACTATATAAACAATTCTCAAATCTCGTAAAGTAATGTCGGTTAATTCTTTCAAACGATTATACTATACAGGGTGTCCCAGACTCAAGTGTCCGGACTTATGTAACTGTATAAAAATAAAAAAAAATAACACGAAAATTCCTAATCCAAAAATCAGTTGAAGTTTTAGTTTTTTAGTTATAAAATATTTAAGCTGGACCAATCAGGAGCGCCGTATAAACAGTCGTATGTGCGTGAACGGGAGCCCAACTTAGTGTTCTCCCGCCGCTAACCCCACCTCTGCGCTCGCTTCGATAATACTGCGTTGGAATCGCGCTCACGCACACGCGACTGCTTATATGGCGCTCCTGATTGGTCCAGCTTAAATATTTTATAACTCGAAAACTAATACTTCAACTGATTTTTGGAAAAGAAATTTTCAATTTATTTTTTTTTTATTTGTATACAGCTATATAAGTACGGACACTTGAGTCTGGGACACCCTGTATAAACGATACTCAAGCCGCAAATAATAATGGCGGATTATTTTCTCAAATGTTTTTTGTAACTATTAATTTGTAAATGTAAAACAAAAATTTTAGTAAGATTTTATTCTCATTAGTAAGCCAAAATAACTAATAAAATCGATAGATGTTTACACTAGCTAATTGGACTCATTCCGAGTGAACCGATTAATCTACTCGCATGAATGCCGAGTTCTCAAAATTTGTATATACAGAATAAAAATAAAATGAAATGTGAAAAGGTTACTACAATTCTTTCAATTTTATTGACCACATGTAAATATTGTATACTTGACTATATTAGTATTGAACTTTTAGGAATATTCAAACTAAATTAGTGAGAAATCAGTTTCTGATTAGCATATAAAGAATAATGAAAACTCGATAGGACAGCGCATCGAGTTCTCAGTTTTAAAGTGGCTTTAAATTGACACATAGATTAATATAAAAAGTTATTATACATATGACGAACAAATTGAAACAATTCTGGGAGAATGGAGAAGCTAGTCTCTTCATATCCGTATAGAAAAATTAGGAGATTAAATTAAGGAAAATCAAGCAAGGTTTCAAGAAAATTTCGCGATCCTCGGTTTATTTTTATAGTCGTAAATGCAAATGCTCAATTCTTAGGTTTCATCTAGACTGTTCATTGATTTCGTAAGAAAATAGAAACAAAAATATATTTAGTTAACTTATCAAAGATATAAAAAAATTACTTTTGTTTCCTCACACAATTCATGAACAATTTGTATTGACTGATAGGTTAAATTAAGTTTATTTAATATAATTTAAGTCAATGTCTGTAAATATATCCATTATTTCAAAGTATTGTTTAGTTTAATAATGTAATAAATATTTCTGTTATAAATAATATCAAATAGTATTAATTTAATTTGTAATGAATAATTTAAGCATAATACTTATAAGGGACTATTTCCGACAATTTGATGCTGGCGGAACTAAGGTACAGTTACAGTAGTCGTTTTGGACTAAATTCTCTGCTATACGTCAACTGTGTCTACAAACGAACGACGCGTTTGTTTATTAACAAGATAAGTTAAAAAGATTGCAAGTGCGTGGGCAAATTCGAGTACCTCAAAAATTGTTTTTTTTTTTAAATATTTATTTTCATTTTTTATTATTATTTGTCGTCACACTTTTCTTTCCCGGCATACCTCTTAAGCTTCATTCACGTCCATGCATTTTCTCATGCAAGCTCATGTGTTTCTATAGCTTCTTCTCTCTCTTCGATTTCGAGTCTAATAAAAATAAATAAAATGAAAATTAAATTTGAACAAATTTCTTTTATACCTGTCAAATAGCGTCTCATCTATACCACATTCTTTGAGGATTCTTACGTTACGAACTTTATCCATTAGCGTTTTATCGTACAAATGCACAGAATATTTTTATTTACTCTCAAACTTTTTTCTGTGATCTGTCTCAAGTTAAATGCTTGATCCGTACATGACCTTCCTGGCATAAACCTACTTTGGACTTCGCATATCTTTTCTCCTGTTATTTTAATTACCCTATGAATAAGTATTTTTGAATATATTTTACTTACGGTACTTAATAAGCTGATACCTCTATAATTACTGCACTTGCTTTTATCTCCCTTTCTTTTGCATATTAGGACGATAATCACCTTTTTCTAGTCATCTGGAACTTCTTCTATATCAATACATAAAGGGCCTAGGGGGATAAGCATGTAAAAATGGCCCCCGCACGTATCAAGCCTATATTGGCACCATATATTGACATCTATGTGAATATAAAATCCTGCAAATTTCAACCTCAAAATTTCATTTTTTTTTGGGGAGTTATGGAGGGGGGTAGCAAAATCTAAAAATAGGTTTTTATCGAAAACGGCTCAACCGATTTTAACGAACAAAATATATGTCGTGTTTGTAACGATGTGTTTCGCTTGAGGGAGAGGGTTACCCTCCCTCTTATTAATCCCTCCGGATGCTTCAGCCTAGCCAGGGTTGGTTTCAGGGATAAATAATATAACATCTGTTTTATGTTCAGAACAATAATGTATGGGCTTATTCCCCTATAAAGTACAAAAGCTAACTAAAATCTAAGTGTGATTGTGACGGTGAACGTGGCGGAAATATGGGTGTGAGTGCGTGCGCGTGTGTGTGTGTGTGTGTGTGTGTGCCGTTGACAATTTTAAGTGTACGTGTGTTTTGTCTACGTCTACATATCCTCGGGTGTGCGTGTGAAGTGTGCGGATCTTAATGTAGAGAAAGCAAAGGTTGTTTGCAGTGCGAAAGTGAGCGAGAGAGAGAGATATATATTGCGCAGATGTTCGGCGTGCACAAGCGTATTTCAGGCTGGTCCCTGTAAGTATGATAAAAGCGATAAGCGGTTAGGTTCGCAGGTCAAACGGACCATCGGCGGGCGAGGCGAGCGTCGTCCACCCTGAGCTCGTCTCCCTCGGAAATCGGAAACGGTACGGTGCGGAGAGAGAGGGAGAGAGGGGAAGGAGGCGCGCTGGCGGTCGCAGGGTGTGCGCGGATGCAGGTGATCGGTCCGGTTGATCAGGGCAGTCAGGTTGATGGTAGGCGGTAGGGGAAGGGCCCGGGTTGGCCCAGGGTAGGCTGAGTGTGAGTCAGCGTACCCCTTTGCTCGATGGACGACCATAGTTGCTCCAGGTAGTCGTACATCGAGTGGCTTCTCCAAGCGGGCACAGGAACTCAGGCTAGTCCAGGTTAGGCTG
>CAKNWT010251720.1:0-18841 GCA_932066315.1 Andricus coriarius | reverse complement strand
GACAACCCGGTAAAAAGAAGCGCGTGAAGGAACACTTTCTGGAAAGCGTTGAGCATAAAGCGTGAGAGCATCATTGATATTCCTGCCACTTTCTCCATAAATGAGAATCATTTCAATCTTCTGTTGCTGAGATAGAATTTCCATTGTAAAAGTAATGAAGTAAGGTAATGAGGAAATACAACGACACCCAAACCAACTCAAACGAACGTGACCAACAACAATAACCCAAACGAAAGCAACCAACACACCCAAATCAAATGAACACAATCAACCTTCCTAATGAATAAACGTTAAGCACGGACAGACGCGGTTATCGCTCGGTCGGAATGACGTCAAGGATTGTAGACAGTGGAGACTCGATGATATGTAATGTCTACATCCAAAATCGACTGTCGTCAACCAACTGCATTCAGGAATGGTTTTCGACAGTTTTATCACATTTACTGTCCCATTGCCAAAAGTTCAAGCACCCCGATGAATGGTGAGAGGCAAGGGGACTCACCGAAATTAAGCACCCCGAAGGGAATAGACAACTACTACGTCCGCGTCGTTATTCCTGGGTAGAGCTAAAAGTAATGTCAACAATTTCTTTTTTCGCAATTGCAGCGCCATCTATCGCGAATCGAAACAAATTTTCCGAATAAAACTTACGTATTTCGTAAAGGAGAATCTGAATCTGTAATAAAAAATTGGGGTTGCCATTTGAAATTACAAAGTTACCCCCACCCCTGCCTCCTGTGGGGGTGGGTGTGGGGTAAATTTTAACAAATCTTTTTTCCCCCTCGAAAATAAAAAGTTTTTATTCCAGACATTTTTTCCGTAGGATGCGTATTTTTTGAGATATTTCGTTGTCTCAAGTTAAAAAAAACACCCTGTATATGGACCCACATCCTGACAAACCACAAATGCTTTTCCTGTATAAGCAGGGTTCTTGGGTTAGGGCAATTCCTGCCAGAAGAACTGACAAACGCCTGGCCAGAACCGCCGAGGCGCCTTTGCTGTGGTACAGATTAATCTGCATCATGGGCGCGCATTCCCGTCTCAGCCATTAAGAGACTAATTCAGGGACCCTAAATTGGGTCGGTAATCCAGAGCCGCAAGGGCTCCAGAAGTTCGCATCGCTCGTGGTGGACTGCCCCCTGAGGAGCCTTCCACTACTGGCGGTGGGTTAGAAGAGGGTCTCGGAACGGGCCCCTCATTGTTTTTGCATCGTTTTTCGTGTTTCATTCAATTGTCTCACGAGAAGCTAGGGAAATAAGAAACACCCTCTGCAGACCCCCGCTTGCAGGAGGTTAAAGGATTTGTTAACCCTCGTACCATTCAGTACTGGACAGGGCGATCGCATCGTATCTTGGGAGCATAAGAACTCGTGCCCTCGATATTCCAGGAAGCTTTGCCATTAGCCCCTGGAAGGATCACTCCTTAGTTTAAGTCCCAGTGACCAGAGTCCGTCAGTTCCCCAGAGTAGCTGCACCTCGCGATGCAGCCTCTCTGGTTCACCTATCCAGATCTATAGCCCGATGAGACCCAGAGGCCCTCCCACCAACTACAAGGTCCCGCGATCCCTAGAGAGAGTTAGGTGCAGTAGTATTGAACATAATTTTTTCCTTGTAAACTACTTTATGGTCACATTCAGGAAAATGTTATATTTTTTGAAAAACATATAACTTCTTAAGACCTTGAAGAATGAATAAAATTCTTTTTAAACATTTTGAAGGCCAATTTTACAATACAGGAGCTTCTCAAAGTTAACCTGTGTACTCGAAGCGCAATAATTTCGGTGTTTTTCGGCAAATAAACGGTGACAGTTCCTTAGCTGATTGTTGCTCAATAACTGCTGAAAATGTAGTCGACGCAGAAATAAAAACACATTTACATGCAGTTTACAGCTTTTTTCCGCTTTATGTTTCCGAGATATTCACGCCCAAAGTGACAGAGAGTAGAGGATGTTCGAAATCAGGTTTGGGTCGATAGAATCACTGCTTTCTCTTATAAAAAGAAAGTTTCTCAATGTTCTAAGGACGTTGTTGACATTCGTGCAATTTTAGGAAAATCTCCGTGGCACCTACTTTTGAAATAGTTTCCAGAAATGACCCGACCTTCAGAAATTCCAGATATTCCAAAGATAGCTGCATTACCTTTGAGTTAAGGAATGCCGCTCAAACTTGCCAGAGATTCATGGATGAGGTACTCAGGGTACTCAGGTACTTAGCTTCAGTAGAGAAAATATCCAGCAACTTTTCGATCGTCTCGACGCTTATGGTGTGGTGATTAATCCAGCCAAATGTTCCTGGGGAGCACCGACTGTGAAATTCCTCGGATTTGATATCTTCAAGAACGGCATTAAATCCCACCCAGAAAATATCTGCTAGCCTTGATTTTTCACAACCTAAACTGCAGAACAACTCAGGCAATTACTTGGAATTTTAAATTTTGACAGTCTCGGTATCTTAACGGCCGGTTCATTACAGGCACCTCTTCACGATCTTCTGAAAGGAATCCTTCGAAGAAAAGCACCTATTTCTTGGAATCCAGAAGCTCTGACAGCCTTTGAGTGACCATTGGCAATTTTTCAGACCCATCAGACATTGTAATCGGCGCATACCTGTAGCAACATGTTGAGGATAAATGGAAACCACGCGGATTTTTCTCCAAGAAACTAAGTCCTGCGCGGGTATTTGACAAAATAATATCTCTTACTACAACTGTACTGAAATATACAGATTATCGATGATATCCCTTTATATCCGTGTAGAAAAAGCGTCGATTTATGCCTAGTGTTATAAATAGCGGTATATTTTTTTAATTTGATAGCAGTTTTTTTCTTCAAGATCATTCATTGATAAAAGTTTCATTCTATCATAATAATAATTTTTCTTTAAAAATCATACTTTCTAGCTTCATTATACGCATTTCAGTGAAAAAATGAGGTTTTGCAATTTTCAACCCCAAAATTAAGTATTCAAGTGTATTCATATATGTTTACGTTTTAAATCATTCAAACTAAATGAATGAATAATACTAAAGTATGGACTTTTTTCAACTATTCAACGATCATTATAGAATTTCGACAAGTATTTAAAAATTCGAGATATCATTAACAAAATTATAATACGTTATATACTAATACTACAAATGTTTCTTTTTTTGTTAATTGATGTTATTTTAACGAGTACATTCTCATCACGTATTTCGGGCTTTACACTCGGTAAAATTATCTCCAAAACGCGAAGTTTTCAATAGTATGTTGAACTGTATTATAAATGTATGTTATATTAATTTCTGCATCATCCGCTTATTCTACATTATTTGTATCGTTTTCCCAGAAACTAAAATTGCCAATTTTTCATGTTATTTTTCGCGATTAAAACGAAAACCACGCATCTTATGAAAAATGGTCGTCAGACGATGGCCCACTCTGACAGTGTTTGGCTGTGATTCGGGCGAACCAGAAGTTGCGCCCTTATCTTGAGAGTTGTCCTTTGTAAGTGATTACTGATGACAATAGTCTTCGCTGGTTATGTAATTTAAAAGACCCGACCGGTGAACTGGGACGGTGGGCTACAGAGTTACTAGGAAAGCAAATAACCATAAAACAGAGAAAGGGTGCCTTATATCACGTACCGGGGACCTTGTCTCGTATGTATGAGCCGGACACTGAAGTAGTGAGTTCCATCAAAGAAACCGATGACCCCTGATTGGAAGATCCATGGAGGAAGATTGTATTTCATAGATCGAACTCCTTCGTTGACTCACTCTTACCAGATTTCGAGGCCTGGAGAGTTTTTTTACATTCAGAGTTAAGCTGAACAACCGTTCAGCACCTGAGCAGTTTGGGAGGAAGGTCGCCACGTAGACCATTTCCGAAACCACGGGAGAGGGATTACTGACCGCGCGCAGGACTCGAGCCGTGTTGCTTCAGAGGGCGGGCGTACCTCATACCCTGCAGCATACCGATGGTATGCTGAAGTTTGGCTTGAGACCGTAACAGCTCCTGACGCTTGGGTAATCCCGTTGCGTCTACTTGTGAGCCTCAGCGTGACACTAAAGCCCTCTCCATAGGGAGAGGACCGCAGCCACGCTGTTGGCTGAAATCTCAGACTCACTTATGCAGTAATTGCCTGTGAGAGTTACGAGTTCCCCGCAACCGCAGTGCAGTGACAAAGGATGTGGGTAGCTGCCTCATTATCCTTTTTTGCACAGACGACAGAGGGGACTTTCCGCAAGCCCTATCTTATGTCTGTGATATCCGACGTTCCCATGTCCTATGAACATTTCTGTTAGGACTCTGATTTCGTTTCTCCCGAGCTTGTATATTTCCCTTGCTCGGTTAGGGTTAAGCTTTGGGCCCAAGAGTTTTTTGGCCTGTCTGAAACCAGAGACCAAATCCCACTCATTCTGATGTTCCTTAGTCAGCCAACTGTTAATTTCTTTAGTGACTGACATACTGGAAACACCTACAACTGGCTCGAAATCCAGTAAAATTTTTTCTTGCTGCTAGTTTGGCTAGCCTATCCGATATCTCATTGCCCTTGATACCACTGTGTCCAGGGCATCAGGGATCCATAGCAGAGTAACTCGGTTTTCCGTCGCTAACATATTTAGTGCCTCAAAGCATTCTCATACTAACGGAGACATTAACAGAGACATTAACAGAGATAACAGAGAGGTCGCTGTTCCATTCAAGGCCAATATATCAGCCTTGCTGTCTGAGTAGATAAAGATGTTACTTTTGTCGCCATACTCTTTTGTCTTGTAGGCGCACTGGAGTATGGCCATAATCTCAGATTGTAGAATTGTGGCATAGGACCCCATCTCGATTGTGAAGCCCATTCCATTCCTTCTATGATATATACCGGCTCCTGCATTCTCTTTGTTTCCGGAAACATCTGTAAACCAGTTGTGTCCATCACTGGGCAGGTGTGCATCGCCATTAACCCATTCTTTCTTCGTGGATAGGCTAACTCTATACTTCTTGTCGAAGAGGTAGCGAGCGGCCATTTTGTCCCTGCGCATGATCAGCGTCGGCCTCCTCGTGATGTCGACTGAGATTTTCACTTTTGTCGAGATCCTTCTGTCATTTACCAAATTTAGTCTCCAGGACGCCTCCGCAGCCACGGCCTTGATGGTGAGATGCAGGGGCACCAAACCTATTAGTTTCCCCAGTGCCATCGTGTGTGTCGACTTCGAGGCAGCAAAGACGCGTCTCGAAATTATTCCCCTGATCCTTTCCAGTCGAGACTTCAAGTGGACAGCTCGACCCTACTCTGCCAGAGCACCGCCGCATAGGTTGACCTGGTTCACAAGATCACTGTGTAGATCCACATAAGTGTCTCCGGTTTCAAGCCCACTGTGTGCCGCCGGGACATATTCCAACGTCAGACTACCCCTAGCAAGTCTCACTTGCAGCCCTATGATGATCTCTCCAGCAGGGGTGACAATCTCGTTAGCTAGCCGCCGTTGCAGGCCCAGTTGGGCCGCAGGCGACTTCCCTTTTCTCGAAACCTTGAAAGGTCCGGAAAATGTGGCTTGATCAGGTGAGCCAAGGTATCCCCGTCCGACTCTGAGCACCCCCCGCCGCCGGGCAATTTCAGAGTGCCGAGAACAGCATCCGGATTTTGAGAAAGAAGCTTATCCAGTCTAGTCCCGTCAGTTTTCTTTTTGATCTATGTGAAAAAGTTGGTCCAGCTCTCCTGCTTTGCCTTACGTATTGCACCCCTGTATTCATCACTCATCGTTGTGAATGAGGTGCATAATTCCTTCGTTTGCTAGTACTTGCACGTCTGAACCTCTCTCTTGCTCCCCTGCGAAGCTCTTCGAGTTTCCCATTCCACCAGTGAGTCACACCATCTTCAGGGTATCCACGTTTCGAATTGACCTGGGAAGCTCTGAAATTGCACATCTAAGTTCCGTGGAAAACTGATACCAGTCCGTTCTTCTTGGATTTCTGACCCCTTTGGAGTCAGCGGGTATAATGGATTCCAACACGAACTCCATCTGTGAGTGATCTGAGAGCGTGAGTTCATTTGAAACTCTCCAATTCTTGATATTATGTCTAAAACTACTGGTACACAGAGTAATGTCTATGACTTCCTCTCTGAACGAGTTACGGAACGTCGGGGTGTTTTCCATGTTAACCCTAGAACGGTAAACGGGGGTTCCAACGCACCCCAATCAAAGTTCAAAATATGCTCCTGACTCAGGGTAGGTGCAGGTAGGTCTAGGACCCTAACCATAATTCACTTCAACTATTTGGCAGTCGACCTCGGTCAACGAGCGAACGCGTTAGTGCCTGGTGTGACTTCTGTGCAGCTGTAAATAACGTCTGGGGTTGCGCTGCACCCTAGTTTACCGTTTACGTTACAAAATTGAGTCGGTAAGTGAATTTCAGTTTTTTTTGTTAAATCAGTTCAAATAGATGTTTTAAGCATGAATTTCAAAGTTGTAAGTGTAAAAAATTTTTTGAACTTAGAAATAGCAAAAAATGAGCTATAGTAAATTTCAGTCGGACTCGCTATTCCGAGCATTCGTCGGAATTTACATACGTCAATCGAGGCCATCCTCGGGGAAGAAGCACCTCCTCCACCAACAATAGCTCACACAACGAAAAAAGGGGCGCGATGTGCCCTGTGTCCTCGAAATGTGGACAGAAAAACAAAAACAGCTTGTGAACGGTGTCATCTTGCAGTTTGTGAGATGCACAGGGAGGTCTTGTGCCCTAATTGCTCCTCTGTAGAAGATTAATGAATATTTTGATCATTACTTTGATATTTCGGAATGTGTATTACAATTTTTGTATCATTTACAATAAATCTGAATTTTTGATAATCAATTTTACTACTACTTTTAGGATTTTTACCCTTTCTCAGATTTCTGAAATTTCCTGCAATTCAGATGTTCAAATAATTAGGTTTTTTCAAGAAAAAGCCAAAGTGGCTTATATGGCCTTGAAGCGTGATTATTTTTCTTTAAAATCCCGTTTTATTTTTTGAAATTGGTTAATTCGTTGAAAAACTACGTTATTTTTTTTTAAATTTATTTTTGCGGAATTTTCAGGTTTTTTTTTCATATTTACAAATTATTCAACTTTTTTTCTTAATGTAAGAGAATGTTATTATTACCATTGTTTTCTACACTAAAAAACGAAGAAAATGCGCTATATTAAAGTTGTTTGACTGCACATAGAAAGCATTGTGCCACGGTACAAGTTTGGGGTGTAGCGGAACACCCGTTTACCGTCAGCGTATGAGCCAGCTCAGTTTACCGTTCTAGGGTTAAGAATATCTAAATCAGTAGTGATTAGGTATCCTAGTAGGTCATTACCTCTTGAGATGATGTCCGTGCTGCCCCACAAAGTATGGTGGGAATTAGCATCGCATCCCAGCAGAAGAGGAATGCCCCTTACCTTTCAATATTCCACCAGTGTACGTACCGTCACTGGTGGGTTGGTATCGCTGTCAGAAGGAAAATAGGCGGAACCCTATTAGGCCTATAGGCCTTCCTATTCTTTTGAGATCCGTGTCTATGACCATCAGGTCTCTCGAACATAGCTCAAGCAGCGGGACAGCGTTAACTCCCTTCGCCAGTATGCAGGCCCTTGGCTATGCCCCTCTGCAAAACTGCAGAGGCGCCTTTGCTATGATACAAGTTAACCTGTCCAAAGTAATAGAAGGGCCTGTTGTTGAGGGCCCCAAGAGCCCTCGTCTGGGGCTCAGGAATCTGCACAACTAGGAGATGCCTGGTGCTTCGTACTGTGTCCCAGCTATCTCAAGAGCTGAACCTTCCCACGGCTTTTGCCGCGTCCACTGCTTTGAGTAGCCAAGCTTTAGTCGCTACGTCGGCTGCCACACATACAAAGACCCCTCCCTGCAGAAGGTGGTCACCAATTTTGGCCACTAATCTGGGGGCAATCTTTCGTGCACCCTCCAGGTATCCTACCTGAAGACCTCATAGTGCTCCTTAGTAAGCATCGAGTCCGGGAAGTTGCTATCGGCCACCACCATCGTCAGGTGGTTAGTCCTCTCAGCGGTGACTCTCTGTTTGTCGGCTGCTGGGCCGCCTTGTGCCTTTTCAAGGGCTTAGCCACCCCCGGTGGGGTGTCCTTTGAGCCCCTACCTCTCTTTTGGGACTCAGGGCTGGATGACAGCCTTGTAGCTGCCGACGTTCCAGCTCCCGCAGCTGCTCTGCTAGCCTGCTGTGCTTGCCTCTTCAGTCTTTTTTCAGGAAACCGTTTATGCGTTTCTTCTTATTGGGGGGCTGATTGGCCTCTCCCGTTACCATATCCTCGTTCAGAGGGACCGTCGATCTCTCAGCTACCCAGGGAGCTGGGGGCACAGCCACCACGTGAATTTGGCTTGCCTGAGAGACAGATGGGGAGGAAAGGGTTATGTTAGACCCTTTAAAGCCCAACCCCTCTCCCCCTCCGCCACATCCCATTCTTCTTCCTCGCAAGAAGGGGTACGACTAATTACTCGAAGAGGTCGTCGGGTGTCCCCGAGAGGCTGTTAGGACGACTTCATAACAACTAGGTGTCAAAGTGCCACGAGCACGATCGTTCTACACCCATGGCTTAGGGGGATGGTCACATTGAGTGAGACACTCAATGCTTAAATATCCATTTGCAGACTACAATAACAAACAGACGGCTGTTTCTTAGTCGCTATGCGTGCCGCAGATAATTCCTGTTCCGATTTCAAAGCTGTCAATCGGTCGGGGAGGGGCCTCGGCCCGGGGATTTAGAAGGCCCGTGTTAGCTAGGCTCTTTTAGGAATGGGCGATACTGCGATAAAGTATCGATGCTGAAGTATCGATACTTTAAAAAGTTCGATCTTGATCCAAGTACCGATTTTACAGTTAAGGGTTTTCTTTTAAACACGGCAGTTCAACTGTGATAAATATAAAGAAAAAAGTCTGATGTGTGTAATAATATAGTCCTACTTTTTATTTAAATTAATGCAAACCAGCTATTGGAGACGATGCTGGTACGTAATATTATTAATTCTATAAACAATATTGTATAGTACTTACTGATATATATGTAATACACTGGGTACAGGATTCAGTGGAACGGTCTGTGTCTATTCGAAGACGCCGGAGCCGCGATTTAGTATATGGCGGTCATGTAAAACTTAGTTTATGGTTAATGAGTGAATGGACTAAAACTGGAAAGTTAAGAAAATTGAATAACAAGTAATTACATTAATAAAAATAATAGAATAGTATAAAAAGGAGAGCCAAGGTGATTTAAAATTGGTGGAGTACACATTTGGTAAACAAGTGGTTTAGAATGTTTTTCTGTTGAAAGGTACAATAAAACTTTGAAGTTTTTATAATTGGATAATATAATAATTTTAATATCCTAAAAATCTGTATACATTATCATTGTGAAACACTTATTGTAACCTTTAAAGGCTACTAATTTGTACAAAATCATTTTTCTGCAAATAAAAAAATGCTGTGAAATTTTAAAGATGACTAATGGATTTTATAATTACAAAATGAATGTAAATTATAATATAAAAATCATTATAAATGGCCTGCATGTATTTTCATACTTCATGATAATTACCAACAGCAAAAGGAATAAAACTCGTATAGCATGTGCTTAAGTTTCTGTTTCATAACATTTCATAAGCATCTGTTGAAGGTGAATTATGATCGAAGAACTGCGTGAGGCCAGAATCATATATATTAAACAACACTCATTGTGCAATTGCAGACAATTTTTATTTTGAAAAAAAAAAACTTTGTGCAATTTAGCTGCACCTCAGGATCTAAAGGGTGCAGTAACTTGAATTCTAACACAACATATGATACAAAATAAAAATTAAGTCTATCTATGAAGTTGTAGCATCCTTACGAACTGAAGTTTTTAACAGCAGCATGATGATAAAAAGTCTACAATCTTTTACAAATAAACATTTGAAAAACTTAAAAATTGATGCTGAAACCAAACAGAATCTGGTGAGTCGTACACTGTTAGCAATATCTATACTAGATTTATTAAACATGTAATAGGAAGCAAGAACGCACAACATGAAATTAAATTTAGTATATCAGCATACAGTACATTTAGTATATGCATATACTGAATTTAGTATGCACGCACATGAAATTTAGTATAGGCGTATACTAAATTCAGTATACATGTTGTGACGATGTTTTCGGAGAAAACGCAGAAAGCTGTGAATAAAAACTTTCCGGAGTTTCGCCGAAGCCAGACTTAACCTCGGAACCCGAGGAAAAGGCCGGCCTGACAATATTATTATAAAGAAAAATACACACTTACCGCCTAGTCAGGAAAAATAAGGGTAGCTTAAGGCATCTTCGAATATAACAGAATAGTCCATGTATCTCCGAAACGCCAAAGTACCCTTAATGATCATGTTAATAGAATCTTTTACAACCCACGCGAACGGGGTCGATAAATAAACAGTACAACAAACTGTCAGCTAGCAGACAACGCAAACAGCCAACAGCAAGGAAGCAGGACGGGAGGATGCAACGAAGCCAGCACGGCGCACCGGTCCCGCGCATGGCATGGCGGCACTACCGGACGACCAGGTCACATCGGTGAGGTGGGGGGTGCCACAACTAGCAGCCATGTTTAGCAGTACACACCATACCTCAGCGCCACCTTCCATCGCCGGCACCAAAATATGGCGTCATTACCAGACGACCATGTTTCCACGACCAATTAGAGTGGTGCCACAACTAGTCGTCATGTTTCAACGGCGATACGATCACAGGGCGTCACTACCAGACGGTCGTGCTACACCGGTGAGGTGGGGGGTGCCGCAACTAGCAGCCATGTTTCGCAGTCTATGCTACACCTCAGCGCCACGGCCGGCGACGAGTAGCGGTACTGAGACGATCACCGAGTCATAGGACGAGCCCGCCCTGCAATTCCATACCGTTAAGCTTCACTCGCAGTGTCGAAGGCAGTACGCAACCGAGTCAACCAGCCCTGTACCACGGCATAGATAGACGACCCCACGCTGCTGTGATTCAGTAAACGGCCATATTCGAATTAGCACGTGAGGACCAATGGGTAGCGCGCAGCAGAAGCACAAAGGCACCCATTGGCCGAGATCGACAGGCCAGCCATCATCACTCCAACCGACTAATCGAGAGGCACGACACGAAGGCTCGAGAAGGAAGGAAGCGAAGAGGAACGCGGGAACTGACACTTGTTTTCCTGACTTGTCGGCGGTGCACCCGCAAATACCGCAACCTCAAAAAAGGAATCTTGGAAGGACTTAGCAACCGTAGGGTACTATATCAGACAGGAATATTCAACCGCCATATTGGTTCCTGGACAGTTTGCGGGAAACAATGCGGTAAGCATGTCGTGTGTTTTAGTTAATAATTAAGTTTAGAATATAATAAAAATGGTCTTCTGTAGTACTCCAGTTTGTAAAAATAGAAGCGAAGATGGTTTTAAGCTTCACCGTTTTCCACTAGGACAAAGCGAAAGACTAGAAAGATCGATTATAAATTGTAGGCGCGATAAATGGAAACCGAATTCTAATTCAAGATTATGCGAAGTAAGTACCCTTATTTATCACTAAAACAATATAATTTAAATATGTGGGGTCTGAAGTTTATGATTATATGTAATTAAGTTGCCTGTGAGCATTTTTTTGGTATGTTAAAGCGAAATAAGATCCAGAAAAAAGTAAGGTTAGGAACTCGTTTTTCTACAGCACGACACGCACGTTGACCACGCAAAAACGAAGACATTCGATATCAAGTTAGCTATTTTGAATTTTGCGGGGAACCAAAATGGCAGCTTGCATATTCCCATCTAATATAGTACCTTAAGCGACCGTACAAAGATAAAAATGGAAGGGGACAGGGCCACTTACGCAAAGTGGTTACAAGGTTAGTGGCCTCTGTAGTTTTCTTGCCTATTCAGTGTTTTCCTTCTCGAATCCGTGCGATGTGACCGTCGGGAACACGTGCGTGGATTAAAGTGTAGTGTTGGCTGAGACTCTCGTGACACTCGGGAGTGAGACACGCCCGACTCAAAGCCTGAAAATAGATAGTTGAGGCGGGCGTTCCTCAAAGGAACTGTGAATGTGGGCACGCGCAAGACACGTCAGGCGACGTGGTGCAAGCGCGGGCGTCTCGGGCGGCCATTTTGTAGTCAACGAAGTACTCTGGCGATTTTTCGACCATTTCTGGGGTCCGTGATTTTGAATATTTTGGGTTGTGTAATTTATTATTTTGTTTTGTGTTCATACCTTCTATCAGGAATAAAGGTTATATTTTGATGTTTCCATTATGCAAATCGGAGTGGTAGAGAACTTATTATCGTCACTTTCGGTACCTTCTCTCACTCCACCGATCCCATCCCTTCTCTCATGCGGGCTAGCAGTAAGCCTATTTATTAACCTAGTGGTTGCGACAGGACCGGTGCCAACGGGGCTCGGATAATCGGACTCGGTAAATTCCGGTAGTTGTGTCGCAGCCGCAGGTAAGTGGTAGCATAAAAATAATTATTGTGTCAACAATAGTAACTGGGTTTTTCAATCCTGGGCCATCCCCGGCCAGGACACGTGATTAGCAGTGGTGAAAAAGTTGGAAAACTCAGTTACAAATGGCGGCCAACATAGAGGGCCGTCACACGTTGACGAAAACGGAGTGAGAGAGAGAGAAGGGGAAAGGAAAGTGACGGTAAGCAGCCAGAAGTGCTCGAATATTAGTCCTCCCTGCTTACTAGAATTGTTAGTAAATTTTGCTTTTCTCAGTTCCGCTTGGCTCTCGCTTGTAGAATTAAGTACCACCCCCTCACCCCCTCTTGACCTGGAATAATAACTGTTCTTTCTGCGAAAGTAAACTAAGTAATAGGTATTTGCGCAGAATACACTGAATCAGGACTACCTCGGTTGAAGACTCGAACGAAACTTTTTTTTACATTCTCATTCATGAGAGTGTAATGTAATCGTCCAAATGTGTGGTTACCAGAATTTTGTGGACTCGCTAACTTTTGAAGGATTTGTCGAATCGAGTCAGCCTTTGATAAACTTTTTAAGGGTCCAAAAATGAAGGTCAAGCTCATTAACCAGATATTTTGGATGAAAATTCAAAAAGTGAGCACATTTTGAAAATTTTTGAGACCACTTTTTTTCGAAATTTGAAAATTCTATGTATGGTTATTAGTAGCGCGCAAAATGACAACCAATTCATCCTAATGACATTTTTCAATTAAATCTAAATTATCAGAGTTATAGCATTTTTAAAATCCAAAAAAACAAACGAAAATTAACATTTTAAGCTGAACAACGCACGATATGAAAAAAAGTCAAGATGAGAAAAACGTTTCTTTTTGAGAGCCGTATAAGCTTTTCATTAGACCTTTTTGAATTTTGTTGAAAAATTCAAAAATTTAAATTTTGATCGCACTAAAAATAATAAAAAATCAAAAGCTCCATTTTTCTGTCAAGCTATGCAAGATACAAAAAAAAGATAAAGAAATAAAAGTCGTGCACCTAAAAAAGATCTAAAAATTTGTTATGAATTACTTTTTGATAGGATTCGTAGTTTTTGTTTTATTCGTGAAAACAACATTAAAAATAAAAAAATTAAATTTTTGGATGACACAAGCGATGAGAAAAAAATTTTGTTTACATGGTTTTATTTTTTGAAAGCAATCGTCTGTATAACCTAACTGTTGAGCGCAAAGCGCGAGTATGGCAATGAAAATGTAGTCGTCAAGGCCGGAGGTGCTTTGAGAACCCTCTTCAAAGTCAAATTCAAAAAAACATGTCCAATTCCACTTTATGATTGTAGTTTATGAGGGATTTGAATCACAGTTTTTTATTTGCGCGCTCAAACTCGGCGCATTTTCAGGGCAGCTGAGAATAAAAATTAGTGCAAAGTAAGGAGAAATTATTAAAGTCATCATGGAAAATAAAAATTGTAGATTATTTTGCAATATCTGAATAAGCAGTACCAGATCGAGGTACATAAATTAATATAATATACATTACATATAATAGTGTTGAACATAATGTAGAAAAGTTCACATTGTGGACAAAATCGAGTGCGAAGCACGAGATACGTGATAAGAATGTATTCGTTAAATCCGAAAGAGCTTTAACAAAAGAGAATTCACAATCATCAAATTACAGTTGTTGACGCTTTGACATTTAATTTTAAAAGGTCTGTGCACAAATGTGTGGAAAACACAAAGATCGAGCGCAGCGCGAGGTAAATACACCATCGAGCGCGAAGCACGAGATAAGTTACGGCCCTGGTCGTTTGCACGAGACGTGTGTTATATCGCTCCGCGGTATTAGTTAAACTACGGGTGTTTTAAAGAAGTGCATTGTGCTATAAACGGTTAGTGTTGTTCATCTTGTCATAATGAACAAATAAAAGCGTATTCTTTTGTCGCTTTCATTCAGAAAAACGTTTTATTTGATCTTTTAACATTTGAGTATCGTGCTGCTTACGTGCTGGTTACGTTACGATTATGGTTGCATGTGCGGTCTGTAATGGATCTATAGTGAAAGGGGCGACGGATTCTCTAGCTTGTGGGAGGTGTAGCGCATTGTCACATTTGACGTGTCTAAATTTGGCAACTAAGGATGTTTAAAGTATCAACAAAAAATTGAAGGTTTGGAACTGCACTAATTGCTCGAAATCCTTTGGTAAGGAAAGTACCCGTCATCGCGGGTCTCTTTCCTCTGTTTCGTCTGAGGGAGACGTAAGTAAGCCAGGGATGTCTTCGTTCACACTTGGGCCCGGTGTAGAAGCATTAATCTCCAATGCTATTTTTAAAGGACAGGAGTCCGGCCTTCAAAAAATCACTTCGTTGTTGGAGGATTTTGAGGCAAAACAAATGGCTTTTAATAATTCATTCGAGGTATCCATCAAAGGAATAAAAGCCGATGTTGTTAAAAATACTTCCCGCATCGTGGTATTAGTGGAGACCACGTCCTCGAATGTGACTGACATCATCAAGCTCCAAACAGATTCTGAATCTATTTTAGATGACCACAAGGTTTGAAAGACACAAGTTTCCAGCTTAATGAGTAGATGTAATTATTTAGAACAAATTGCGCTCTCCTCAACACTTGAGGTTCATGGATTACCTGTCAGACAGTCGGAGGATTTGCCCGCTACTTTCTGCCAGATTGCTGCATCTTTGGAGGTGCCTCTCACTAAAGATGATATTTCATCCATTTACCGTTTAAAAGCCTTAACAAGCCATGTCACATCTCAGAACATTCCACCAATATTGGTGGTTCAACTACTACAGCAATCTACTTGCGTTAAACTTTTTGAAAACTGCAGAAAAAAGCGTGGAGTCACAACAAAAATGATTGGATGGAGTGAGGACGTTCCTCTGTATATAAGATAATCGCTGACCAAAAACAATCGGCTCATATATAGTGCTGCTCTACAACTAAGAAGAAGTAAGAAATTAAAGTACCTTTGGACGACAGGGGGAAAGATTTTTTGCCGTAAAGAAGATGGTTCGCCCAGAATTTTTTTGGCTAACAGCAACGACCTTGATGTCCTCCTTTAAGAAGTCTTCAGCATTGCACTGCATCATGTGGCCCTCGCAGCTGGTCAGCTACTTGTTTTTTATACTTTTTTGGCAATTTTTCTTGCATTCTTCTATTCTCTATAATTTTACGAGTATAGGTTTGCACGTTGAGGTTTGTTTTTTGAGAACCTACCATGGGCTTTATTATGCATGGTTTATTGTTATTCTTATATATGGATTTGTTACTAATTTAGTTAACTACGAGTCGCAATTTTTGTTTAGATTTTTGCTTCGCCTTTGTACGTTTAATTTTAGGCAATTTATAAGGGCAATCGCTAAATACTTAGAAACAAAATCTTTAATGATATTTTTTATCTCTCTCTATACATTAGTTTTTCAGAGTAGAAGCAATTTTAAGTCTTATCATCCCCTATTGATTAGAATTGTTAGTACGAAGGTTGGACTGAGTTGCGTACTGGTAACTTTTTTCGTTATAAATAATCCGTTCATCCTATGCTGGGGTATTTTTAAATGCATTTACACTTATTCTTGTTGGGGGGCGCTGCTAAGCAAGTATGGCAGTCGGTCGCGTGTTTAATCGTTCGTCAAAATTTTGGTTGTTTACGGGCTGAGTTCGTGCAGTGTAATTTATAAAGTGCTTTTAAAGTAACTATTTATCACTAGTGTGCTCAATTCTAATGGTTTGTGAGTGTTAACACCATTAGCGCAATCAATTTTTAGCAAAAAGCTGTTGTGGTTCTAACTGCCAATTTTCTCAAGGTCGTTGTGTCAGGTGTACAGTGTGCTAGTGTTGCCATCTCTGTGCTACGTCAGGTACTCGATATAATGGCTCTCGAAATCTCTGAGGATAAATTTGAGCTCTTGATGCAAAAAATGGGAAACCTGGAGTCGTCTCTTTCAGCTCTCCACAACAAAATTGACCACCTTACGACAGAAAATCAAGAGCTCAAAGTCGAGCAAGAAAAACTGAGATCCGTTATTACGGAGCAAGACCGGAGAATTGAGGCGATGGACCGAGCCTTAAGAAGCAACAACCTGATTATTTTCGGCGTTCTGGAGGAAGACGACGTGGACCTGGTACAGTCAGTATGTGGCATTTTCAAGCAGCATCTGAATATTGAAATACGCTCTGACCAGGTCGAATCTGTTAGACGGATTGGAGGAATAATCCGGGACAAACCCCGTCCCCTCCTAACTCGGCTACGTTCCTTCATGGATAAGAAAATAATCTTATCAAAGCTCAAAAAATTACGCGGCACGGGGATCAGCATTGCGGAGGACTACACTAAAAAAGTCCAAACCGAAAGGAAGACTCTACTTCCATATCTTAAAGAGGCTAGAAATAGTGACCTTAAAGCTTCCTTAAGCTATAATGCAATTTATGTGGATGGCAGAAAGTTCGAGTCCAAGGATCTGTCAGCGTTGGAGTCTGTCATCCGGAATGCCAAATTACCTGGGAATAGGGCGGAATCATTTGAAAAAAATAAAATGGGGGAAGCAAACGGCATGCAGGGAAAGGTGAAGCGCAAGGCCTCGGAATCTCCACCAGTCATTATGAAAGAGCAGGCGGGAAATCTTACGAAAGGAAATATTCAAAATCGACTATCAAGCAGAGAGACGAAGAAGAAAAATTTAAACGGATAAATGAGCGAAATATATCAGGACGAGTCAAAAATTCTACAAACTTCTTCTTCTGGAACTGTCATGGTTATGTAAGATTTTTAAACTCCGATATTAATTATGATAAGTTTGATATTATAGGAATCGCCGAAACCTGGCTCACTGAAATTCCCAAAAACTTGTACGCCGAAAATAAATATAATCATTTCTTCTCTAACGCTTCAAAGAAAAATCAAAAGGCAGAGCCAGTGGCGGCCTCGCCCTTTTCATAAATAAACTTTATTATAATAGTGAGCTCATAGATAAGTCAGAGTATTGGATTTTGGTTCGAATTTATAGCGCAAATAAAATTAATTTCATTGTAGGAATCTGCTATTTTAATCCGACGGTAGACACAGAAGTAGTCCTACAACTTTTCGAAGAAACCTTATGTGCTCTGTCAGAGAAGTACAATAACGTTCCTATCACTATATATGGCGATTTCAACTGTAGGGTGGGGGGATTGAGTCAGGGTCCACCTGATATGTTTTCTCACACAAATTTTTCAATGTACCGGGAGAGTCATGATGTTGCGCGGAGTGACAATCCAGCCCACTTTACGTTTGTTAATGCAGGGGGTAAAAGTGTCAATGACTTGGTTTGGTGCAATGCTGAGGCATTAGGTATACTTGAAGACTTGAAGGTGGATCAATCCACACACACCTCGGATCATTTCCCGGTCTTAGTCTCCTCTTGTTGTTCTCCCACGTCAGCTGGTGACTCAAGTGCGCTGAATGTAAACAAAAATAAAAGCGTGACGTTTCTGAGATGGACAGACGACAAACGGGAGATCTTCTCAAACGAATTGCACTTGTCTCACAGATTTAAGGTTAATTTTGAAAAATTAGACATAGATTATCTTAATTCAAATCTTTCCGAGGCTATTATCGACAGCGCCAAAAAAGCAGATATGTGGTCAGTGAGAAAAAATGTTACTGAGAAATTTTACCGTGACAAGCCTTGGTTTGATTCTGACTGTCGACAAAGCAAATCATATCTCTCTAATGCGTTGAAAGAAGCCAGCAGGGCTAATTTCTCGGATGAGGCTAAGTTGGTTTATGTCAAAGCTAAAAAATCGTACCAAGCACTGTTAGCTAAGAAAAAATCGAGTTTTGAATCCAATATTCTGATGAGCCTTGAGAGTGTCAATGATAGCAAAACATTCTGGGATACTGTTAATAGATTCAGAGGTTTAAAAGTAAAATCTGCAATCCTTTCTACAAAAGCTTGGGAAAATTTCTTCCATCTAACACTTCCTCTCAGACGCCTGACACCGTCACTGCTTACAGATGTGCGACATCCATTATTGGATAGCAGAATTACAGCTAACGAAATCTTTTTTTCAATCAACAAAATTAAAGTAAATAAGGCTCCAGGGCCGAATCAAATCTCAAATAATTTTTACAAAAACTTGCCGCCCAATTGGCTTCTTTATCTCGAAACATTTTTTAATAAAATACTTGACAATGAATATATACCGCTCGAATGGACAAAATCTTTAACGCACATGATACACAAAAAACAAAACCCAGCCAATCCTCATAACTACAGACCTATTGCCCTTCTAAACTCACTTCCTAAAATCTTTACGCAAATTTTGTTGGCTAAATTGGAAAAATGGGAGTCCTTGTGTCACATTATTCCGGAAGCCCAAGCAGGCTT
>CAKNWT010251715.1:0-16368 GCA_932066315.1 Andricus coriarius | reverse complement strand
GGCTATTAACCAGTGAAACCTTGGCACCTCCAAGAGCGCCGATGATCAGGACGATTAGCTTAACGGAATATTCCGGGTATAACCGTCGCAACTCCCTTATAAGTTCTTTATACCTCTCTTTCTTTTCATTCTCCTTGGCTATGATGTTTTTTTCAGCTGGTGCCGAAAATTCGATAACGAACATGGTTCGTTTCTCGAAGTCAAGAAGGACTATGTCAGGTCTCGAGTGCGCAACAGAAACAATTGTCGAGAATATGAAGTTCCAGTATATCCGACACTTCTCATTCTCGACAATTGATTCTATTTCCCTAGGAGCGTTGACACTTCTCATTCTCGACAATTGATTCTATTTCCCTAGGAGCGTTTAGCGGAGCAGTATTTATATATATATATATATTGCCGATTTTCAAATAGATTTCAATTTATATGTTCCACAAAATTGTTTTCGACGTTCCTGGGCCCTTTTCAACCTTTTAAAGGCATTAAAGCACACATGGTGGCCTACTTTCATACTCTATACAGATGAGGTTTAAAAAATTGTACAGTTAGGACTATACCTTTTTGTTATCAAGTAGTCAGTGTTTAGTTTTTTCACGTGTTCCTCCCTATATGCAGTTTCACTTGTTTGAAATGTGACAGAACTAGAAAATTTTTTTCGGGTATTGGCCTTGACCATTTTTTTTTAAATATATGATTTAGTTAGAATTGCAATACTAATGTGATAGGTGTTACACGGGAAAACTATGAGTAGAACTTAGAATAACAACTCCAAAGCCTTTATTAAGCCATTATTGAAAAAATTCTGTGAATTATATAAAAATAAAAATAAAAATAATCGCTCCAAAGCCTAACAACTACGAAGCCTGTTACACGTTAAATCTAACCAAACTAGTCTTAAACCTTTATAGCAATGAACTTCAAGTAAAAGAATAATTTACACACAAATAAGTGTAAAAAATCAATGTTCAAAGTCAAGCAGCTTTCCCACGTTATAAAGTACATCCTAGGACATATATCTGTAAAAACTGATAACAATTAATTAACACATTGTTAAATGACACCTGTACTAGATTTTTTCAAGATATCGTTTTTAATTTACCCACGTATCATAATTGTAAAACTTTTTTTTACATTGGCATTAAAAAAATATATTATAATGGATTTTAGGTCAATTAAATTCTAAACCGTCTAAGACAGGGCTGACTCGCATTGGCTTACCGATGAGTCCAGTGACGAGTCCAGTACGGGACAAAACATGTTGGGTTTCGTATTGTTTGAAAATCTATTGACACTATGAGAATTAAAAATATTTGAAAATTAAAAACAAAACATAACGAAAAAAAATCTATATCCGAATTCCAATAAAAAAATGTTCTTTAAAATTAATTATTACAATATTTATAATTTCAATTCACTTGAATTTCGGAAATTAAAATTAAAATCAATCATTTCAAAATCGCCCATGTGAAAAAATATTATTTTCCCAGAAATTGTAAAATGTCACCAGAAACGGACAAAAAATGTCAGTACGGGACGAAACATGTTAGTTAAAAAATTATTATTATTATTATATTATTATATTATTTTCCCGAAAATTGTCAAATGGCACCGGAAAAAGGTAAGAAAAAATGAAAACGTTCAAAAAAGATAATAAAACATAATCGAAAATTAAAAAACTCCCCTTTTTATCAACAAAAAATTTATTTTTGACTTTCCTATAACATCAAATAATACTTTAAGAATATTGAATAGTATAAAATTATAATTCAATTTATTATTCAGAAAATCTTGATGTAATAAAGTTTTCTGTAGATAACCCTAAGTAGTCAAAAACTACTCCTTTTATTATTTAATTATATATTTCTAATTTAATTTAACAAATCTCTTACGACATTCGGACAATGGTCAGTTTTTATATGCGCATGACGGTAATTCATTCATATACATTTACTTAAAATGCTTGAAAAAAATGGATTATAAAATATAGGAAGCTTTAAAATTCATTTTTTGTTCGTAAAAAGGGGAGAATTTCTAATTTCTGAGAGTGGTTTTCGAACCCGTTTTGAAACTTTTCTGTACTGATAAATTTGTTAACCTTTTCTGACGACTTTTTACGATTTTCAGGTAAAAAATAAAGATCTCGTTGTCGATTATCTGTGAAGATATAAGTGTTCAACATCTGTGAATGGTTTAAAAGTTGTAAAATAATTACTATAACAAAAAATAAAATGTTTTTGAATAACAGTTTTCGATTTTTGTTTGATGAATAATGTATGCACAATATCCTTCGACAGCTGATTGGAAAGGCTTAAAATGTGAATATTCACTTCGTACCAGAAGTGTACCATCAGAATAATATTTCAACGTGTTAAAAAATTCTAAAATATAGAATAATTGTGTATAATTATTTCCGCACTTTTTCATCATTTATCAATATTTTGACCTCGATTATCTACCTCGTACTGGTTTCCCCTACGACATTTACAATCAAATAAACTTTTTTTCGTTTGAGCCACTGAGATATAAGATAATTATAACAAATTTTGCGGACAAAACATGGTGAAAAATTTTATGATTGCGAATGTAAGGACGCGAAATCCAAAATTTTGAAAAAAATATAAGATTGCGGCGAATTAAATACTAAAAAATGCCTTTTTCCTACAGATTTCAACGTAATAATAATTTTAAACTTCGGAAAAGACAAACTGTTTTGCTTCAGAAATTGCATGGTAATTTTGAAGTCTTGATAATAATATTGAATACACTGTATACATATTTTGCAATTAACAGACATCAATCAAAAATATTAAAATAAATTTCTCCCTTATTTTCTCGAATTATCATAAAATTCTGAATCGAAATTTCTTTCTGATAAAAATTAAAAGTATTTCGTTGAAAACTGTAGTAATAAGCTTTTTTTTTAATTTTGAATTGGCCGAAATTTTGGCTTCTTTAAATTATCAAATAGTTTTTGAAGCCAAGCAGTTTGTTTTTACGAAGTTTCAAAGTATTTCGTTGAAAAATGTAAAAATGAGTTTTTTTATTTTAAATGGACCGCCATTTTGTATTTTCTTTTTAATTTTTTAATTTATCAAGTAATTTCTGAAGCCAAACATTTTGTTTTTCCGAAGTTTAAAATTATTACGTTGAAAACTGTGGGGAAAACGTATTTTTTGAGTTTTGAATTAGTCGCCTTTTTATTTTTTTCAAAATTTTCAATTTTGAGATCTTGCCTTCGCTTGAAAACGAATGCTTACATTTTTCTACATTTTTTAATGACCCTTTGTTAATAAATTCAAGAAATAGCTTTGTCGGGCCCATTTAGATGGCAGCCATTTTGTGATTTTTCAAAATGTTGAGTTTTGGTCTATGAATATATCCCGGTAAGAAGGCTTGAATAGAATAGGGTTGAAAATTTCAATTCATGTTAATACCTGGTTTTCCTCCGTTCTCTTAAACCAGAAACAGTAATTAGAAAGAAGCAACTGCTATACGTTTCAATACAGTTTGAAAAATATAATTTTCTACCTATCTAATACCAAAAGCAGTAAAAGGACAAGGTAAAATTCAAAAATTAATTAATTAATTAAAAGAAATTAATTAAATAATTATTTAATTAATTTTTCAAGTTAACTAATGTTTTCAGAATACATAAATTCTTTTTGGTATCTCGGTATCACAAATCCTATTTCATTCAATTCAGTTATACCATTTGGAATTGAGGATAATACGTTTTAAATAAAATCAATTCAGATTTCTTGAATTGAAGTCACGCCATCTCTCCGCAATCTAAACTTGAATTCACTGTAATAGACCCTTCCTAACTTGAATACAAAAACCGGTAAATCAGAAAATTCAATGTACACATTTCGCGAATGAATTAAACTGAATTGAACACACTTCATATCTAACCTTCTTTTTGGATTAGGAAAGAGAGTCATTAACACTATGTGAATAGAAGGGAATTGCATTTCTGAGCCACTTATTACTTTCTTGAACATTGCAGCCTGAAGGGAAAATCAGGTATTAAAAATAATAGGATTATCTCTACTTTCACGCTGAAATCTTAAATTTTTAATTCTATTCTATTCAAGCCTTCTTACCGGGATATATTAAGTATATATACCATGCAAATTTTGATACACGGAGATGGAATGATTCGCATAAAAATGGATGCAAAAAAAAAAAGTGCAGATTTTTCGTTTTTGCCTGAGTTCTACCATGAAAATCCTACGGGAAATTTCAAAGCCATAGTTGTCATTTAAATATTTACCGATTTGGCTAAAATTTGGTTTACTTTCTTTTTTAGGCATACGGACAAATTTCGCCAGTGGGGGGCTAACGAATTAAAAAAAAATACAACCACCCTAGTGCCTAGGGTGACGGACAACTGTACACCAGCCCATATGTGCACGTCTAAATTTCGACGTGCACAGTTGGGAGTCTCCCATCCGTGCACGTTGTTGGCTACAGGCACAACTGTGTATGTCGAAATTTAGACGTGCAGAGATGGGATACTCAAAACTATGCACGCACTAAAAACAATAGTTGGTTGGGTCAAATAATAATTAAGTAGTAGGGCCAACTACTTTAGTTTGTAATATATGCAGCTGCAATTTAACTGGTTAGCGCTACTACTTTTATTCGCCAGATTGCTAGTAATTGTCCTTACTTCTTTACTTGTTGTCACGATCACTTTCGATGGTACATACTATTTTCAGGTAGTTGTACTTACTGCTTCAATTAGTAAGTCTTACTATTAAATTAGTTAGTCTTACAAATAAACTAGTTAATCTCACTAATCAAAGTAGTAATTCTCACTATTACAATTAGTAAGATTACTATTTAAAATAGTATTCCTTACTATTAAAATTAGTAAGTTTCACTATTTAAATTAGTAGTCATTACTATCAAAACTAGAAAGTTTTACTATTAAAATTACTGGTTCGTAGACTACCGGGAAGGTATTACTTCTTAATATTTAAATTATAGTCGATTTTACTATAACATCTCATCAGTGGATACAGGAAGTCCTGAGAACTTCCTATAGGGACCAGGTCCTGATAAGATGTCATGTCAAAATAGTAGCATATGCCCATTGGGATGTTAGTGAAAAACTACTATAATGTCAATATTTAAAAGTAACAGACTTGCATTAGTAGTAACGCGATATTTCGGTTCGAATGTTGGCAGCACTGCTCATGTTTCAGTTCTGCCAATGTCGCCAAGAAGGGAAACTTGTAAGTTTTACTTGTTGCCGCACTAAACCGGTTAGTTACTTTTACCATCGAAGTAGTTGTCGCAGCTAATACTTTTCTACTAATAAAGAGCTTCTTGTCACAACTAACCATCTTTTTCAGTGAGTGCGTTAATGGTATCCTCCCAACTGTGCACGTCTTAAATAATACGATCAGATTTTTAACTTGCAAGTCCTTCGTGAAGCGAGTAAAAATCAAAGAATTCCTTACGTAACCTTTCACGCTTACGCTAAGAAAATCAAAAGAGGGCAAGAGATTGAATCATTAAATCAATAAATTGTCATCTTATGACAATTTAATGAAACGATTTAACATATGCAATTCTGTTCAGTTATAAAATAAAAATTTATTGGAATACTTTATCCTCGTGCAACTTTTATTACAGTAATACTACAAGTAACATTTTCAACTAATCTATTGCTAAATTTGGTTTGAACATCGATCAAACTTGCCCCACTGACTACTTCAATCAAACGAGACGTTAGAGTAAATGTTATTAAAAATTAATTATTAAAAAGTATGATGAAAATATATATCGATTATGTATAATGTAGAGGGATGTTTACTCTTTCATTTTACCACAAATACATAAAAAGAATTGTGCAATTTCTTAGAGAAAACTTTGTTTTAAAAAAAAGTGATCGAACCTCCCCCCCTCTCCGCTAAAGCTCAAATACGACGAACGGACGAGCGGACAGACATCTGATAGAAACTCTAAAAAATCTAAAAATTCGATAATTTTTATTATTTTTACTTGAAAGATCTCGAATCCATTCTTTTTCAACTCTAAACTTGAAACAGGAGGAAAATTGTGAAAAATAGCCTAGTGCATGCCACTGTCTATTTTATAGAGAAAATCTGTTTTTAAGCTATGTAGAAAAGTTATGGTATCCAATGACAGGATAACCCACGATTTTTTTCAATTTTTTTGGGATGGGAGACTTAATCAATAACCGATGGGAGGCCATTTGTCGAGGAAACAATAAAATTATTCTAGCCTGAAACTTAGATAATGTGATTATTTTTAGTAAATTTCATTAAATGAGTCTCAGTTAAGCTTCTGAATCATACAAATTAAGTGTGCGTGCAAGAGTAGACAAAATAGAAAGAGTCTTATCTTGACCTGGGACAATATTGTCCCCCTCGGTAATTGATTCCGTTACCCTATCAGTTTTGGTTCAATTGATGCGCAAAAGTTAGAAGTTTTTGAAACATCGTTACGTTTTTTTTGGATTCGGTTGATGGAACACTTTTTAAAATTATTTTTCAATGTGAAAAAATGTTTCAACTCAGTTCTAAAGACACTAAGGGCTACATTTTTTTTTTTTTAGAAAAGTAAAAATAAGTTTCTCTAAACGAAACAAGAAAAGGTATATTGAAAAAATAAAAAAAAATTGAAATAAATGTCCCACTACTCAAATAAAAACAAAGCGTAATTTCTGTTGATATTTCAATAATATCTAACTTGATCAAAAGTTATTTTTTCTAAAATATGATTTCATGTTATTATTTGTTATCGAAAACTTGACACATAAAAAATCGCAATCCTTTCTGCAGACATAGAAATTTAAAAAAGTTTTTAAAATTTTCAAACTTTGAATCCCTCCGTGATGGCCAAAAGTTACATCTAAGACAATTTAAAAATCACGTGTTATCCTGATAGGATACCGCAATATTTTCACATAACCCAAAATAGATTTCAAAAAATAATTTTTTTCACTCCGCCCGTGCAAGAGTATTAAAACAGCTTATTTCTTTTCTACAAATAAACAATAATTGTATAATTAATCAAAGAGCATAAATAAAAAAAACTATTCAGTAATAATAAACTCTTATTTTGCGGAATGCGAACAAATTATCACTGCTGAGTACCTTCTGAGGGGAAAATATTGCTAATAAAAACATAATATTAGCTTCGGCTTGTTCAACAGTCCCTGACTAATGTTCATTAAACTCTTCTCACAGCATGCTGCACTGCAGCAGGATAATTTCTCCAATGAAATGATTTGTTATTTTTTCAGGCAAAGAGAAAATAAGGCACCTTGATTATTTCGACATCCTCCTGCGGTGACGCCCCTTCTCCAGCTTCCCTGGTAGAGTTTCATCTGCCAAGTGTGTTTGCTGTGTAAGGACGGTTCGTCCCTTGAAGTTTCTGCATCAAGGTGCACAACCTCCAGGTGGGTGAAGGTCTTCACAAAGTCCGAGTACGAGATCCTAATTTACAAAAGGCATAAATTATTCAAATATATTAGGCATGTACTTCATCGTTGGAGAAAATTAATACCACCTTCGTATACTCTTGTCTCTTGTTTCAATTAGAAAAATACATTAACATCATGCATCGTACGATTGGTTATAAAACAAGGAATGATAAAAGTGGGAAGCTATAAATTGATTATTGTATCTTGGAATTAATTTCTGTTCGGATTTTTGAGCAGCAGTTAACAAATACTTTAAGAACCTTTAATAATTAATAATTGGATAATAAACTTTAGACTTCTTTCAGTACTAGAAAGTTGGGCGTGAAAAGTCGAGATTTTAAATTACATACCAGAATTCTCCTTCAGCCATGTTCCTGACAGTCAATCGTTCTCTTTCTACGGGGGGAACTTCGTCCCATTCGAGTCCTCCTCGTGCCCAAGCACCAACGTACTCTCCTCCTGGTCCAAGAGGATTTCTGAGCTTCACCAACTGGACAGCCTCCCCACTAAATGTTTCTACCTGTTTCATAAATGATAACGAAAATTTAATAATTGTTAGAAAAAGACAAGATTCACGAAAAAAATATAGTCACAATCTCAGAATGTACGTCAAGTTTGATTTTAGAAATTCCGCCCCCCCCCCCCCTCCCTTCTCATGTGACGAGGCTATAGAACCGAACGAGTGACGCTTACCCCAAAAAGGATTTGGTTTAATGGTATAATAAGAACATAAAATATAAGAGAAACTTAAAAATGGAATTTTTTACAAACTGTTCATTGCAACTTCTGTATTTAAAATAAGACAATTTAGTATATTCTTGTTTGCATGACATTCACATTATAGGCTTATAATTTTACATAATAACAAATATTATCACATCTACAACTGAAGAATAGTCACATATAAAGTTTTATTATACGCGCATTGTATAAGAAAAATAGCTTTAAGTACTACCTTCAAGTGAAGAATCATCTTCCATCCACGGCTTAATTAACTTTTAGAGTATTTTACAAAAGTGGGTAACTGAATAACATCAGTAACGGATTTTTCTTGTTTCATCAGTGATTTGAACTGATTATTTAGTGGGATTTCAATCAATAATAAGTAATATTAATTATATATATATATTGAAGATTAAAACCGGAAAAAGTAGTAGGATAAATTCGTGATTTTTCATTTATTAAATTGTCATGACTGAAATTAATTACTTAAATTTAAGACACAGACATAATCTTAAGACCCAAGGACGTTTTTAAAATATTCTACAAATTAAAAAACAGAATCTTCAAAATATTTTGCCATAAATTGATTCGAACTCACAAAATTGTATTTATAAATGAAATATTAATATGCATTTATTAGGTAAAATCGTACCTGCTGTATTTTAATGCTTTTAAATTTAATTCAAAATTTTATTTGAATTAAAAATTTTAAAGTATCACGCGATTTACTTTTGTTTAAGGAATTGAAAATTTTATTTAGATTTTAAAAAATATGAAAATATGATTTAATATTATTGATATATGTATCAAAGGAATATGAGTGTAAACTATAATTGCTTGTTTAAACAGAATTTATCCGATATGCATATTTCAATTTTGATGTCACAATTTTTGCCATAACTCTTTCATATTTTTGATTTTTGTTAATAATTTGGTTAAAGGTATTTAAAAAAATTTTAATTACCGAAAATGCTAGAGTGATATTAGTGAAAATAAAAAAATACGCAATTTTCACTTATTTCTGTATTTTTCGCGACTTTAATAACCAATTGAATACCCTGACTGATGAATTTTCGCAAAATATTTAAAAACATTTAAATACAAAAAACTATAATATAAATAAAGAAAAATGAGTTTTCATAATGTTATATTTCACAAACCCTTTCGATGGCGTAGAGTCTGTAATTAATTCCCATCTGTATTCCATTTGCCAACTTCTCTGTACTTGTTCGAATCTGCGAATGAAATTTATATGTTCAGAAAATAATTCGAAATTAAAAAAAAAATGTATTAAAAGTGAAAAGATTTCTTTGTTGAACAAACGTTGAATAAAAATTCGAATAATGTTTTTTGAATGAAAGATAACTTCAGGAACACTTTATGAAAAATATATAGATATATAAACTTATAAACGTTTCGGCTTCTTTTCTAAGTCCTGTATAACTTTGAATAGGTGAAATTTCACTAAGAATCAGTGACTAATTGTACAATATTTCACTCAGTTAAAATCTACTCGGAATCGTCAAAATTTACTGAAATTTCAGTCGTTTTTCACTAATTTCCCAATAAAAGGGCGACTGAAATGTTCAGTGCTCATCGCTGAAACTTCAGAAACTTTTTCTACTGAGAAATCAGTGATTTTTCACTGGTTCTGAGCACATTTTCACTGAATGATATTTCAAAAATGAGTCACTGATTCTTAGTAAAAATCCACTAATTCAAATTTATATGTTCTGATATAAAAAATTTTATTGGAAATATTTATTGTTATGTTTGTGAATAATTTTCTAGTTAAACTAAAGAAATTAGGCGTAACACTTGCCTGCTGTTGTTGATTGTTATTAACTGTGCAAGTAATTAGAGAAGTCATATCCAAAAGTTTTGCTAGTGCTCGGCCACATGCTGTTGGATCCTGACGAATTGCAATACTTTCTGTAATTCCACCAGTCAAATCCGATAATCCATCCAGTAAAGTTCCGTATTTTAAAGCTTCATACGAGCCATGTAGCCTAAAATAAAAAAATTTAATTTGAATTCGTTACTGATTTAATTCAGTTACCCATTCGTCACTGATTGAAATTTCTCAAGTTTTCATGTTTCAGTCATATTTAACTGATATTGTTCAGTAGAAAAAATTAAGTATGTACATACTGAAATTTTAATCGCGTTTGTTGAAGCTTCAGTAATTTTTGTTTACCACAAGGTTGATGGAAATCTACTGTAATTTCAGTGAATACTCAGTGATTCTCAAGAAGATTTCGCTGATCTCAATTAAGAAAGCTTGATGTTCATATACTTGCCAATTTTGAAGAATTCTAGCAATATCAAACTTTACATAAATGTAAATACTGACTTTAAATTTGAACCAGTGAGCAGTCAAACTCTGGTCACAGTGAATTCATCAGTTCATTTTACTTATTATTCCGAGACATCAACGAATGTTTTCATTCGGTGATCCACTTGTCGCTAAGTCAAATTAAGAAATTTCAGTGTCGCTTACTAAAACTTCAGTAACTTTTTTCAGTGAAACCAGTGAATAACTACTGCAATTTCTGTGAAAAACTAACTAATTCTCAGTAAATTTTCACTGATTCAAATGTGCGTCACTAATGCTCAGTAAATTTGCATTGGTTCAAATAAAGAGGATCCAGAAACAAGTGATTAAAATAATTAGAAGTGGGTCACTGTTATCATTTCCTGCTATTTCAACCAGTGAATCTCACTGGTTCACTTTGGAAAGGACACCAAAAATATTTGGTCTACGCTCACCAAATTTCGGTGATCCTAGCCGTCCTTTCCAGTATCCCTGGGCTCACCGAAAATATTTGTTTGATGCTCACAGATTTTCGATGAACCTAGACATGGTCATTAAGATAGCCTCAATTTTGTAAACTTGCCAAGTGTGAAAGATTGCAGGCCTCGGGCTTTTTTCATAGATCAAAAATAGTATAAGTAGTGCCAAAAAATAAAAAAAGATAGTGTCAAAATAGTGTTATTAAATTTTTCAAGCATTAAACTTATGTGCAGTCTGAATTTAAAACAGTCCAAAATCAAAAAATGTCCAATGGAAAATTAGTTTTATTATTTAAGCAAAATTTCCAGTTTTCAAACGTAATATTTATTTTAATGTATTTAAAATGAACTGCAATGTTTATGTAAAATGTTATTATTTAGTCTATAAATTACCTAAATTCTTATTTATTTATTGCAGACTTCACAGCCTTTTCCCTATCGGTTATCGGTTTCCACTTCATTCACCTTTTTTGGTTCAAAATTTTATTTTTTGGCTTGGAATAGAATTGTTTTGTTAAAAATTCAACAATTTTGTTAAAAAGTTATACTGTTTGCTTAAAAATTCAACTATTTTTAAGAATATTGGACTTTTTGGCTTGAAAATTCGACGATTTAATTGAATTTTTTTACTTTATTGACTAATAATTTTGTTGTTAAAAATTCAACAATTTTGGTAAAAAGTAATATTTCTTGGTTTAAAATTCAACATTTTTGTTGGAAATTCGTCTTTTTGTTTTAAAAATGAAATAATTTCATTGAAACTTTTTTCTGTCTTGTCTAACAATTTTTTTTTGTCGCAAAATTCAACTATTTTGTTCAACATTCATCTGCTTGGTTTGAAAATTCATCTCTTTTTATAGAAATTTCACCTTTTTTGGTTTAAAATGACACTGTCTGGTTAAAAATTAATCTATTTCGGTTAAAAATTAACCTTTTTGTTGAAAATTCAAAAATTTGGTAAAAAATTGAACTATTTGGTTGACAATTTATGTAATTTGTTCAAAAATCGTCCTTCTTGACAGAAAATAATTTTTTTTTTGTTAAAAATGCAACTGTTTGGTTGAAAATTAAGTTCTAGTTGAAGATTGAAATATTTTATTTGAAAATTCGCTGCTGATGGTACAATCCAACTATTTTTTATTTTTTATTAAAATCTTACATTGTTGAAATATCGACTTTTACATTTTGTGTTGAAACTTCATCTTTCTAGGTTGAAAACTCAACTCCTTGGTTAAAAGTTCAACTACTTTCTTAATAGTTCATTTTTTCGGTTAAAGATTGATATTTTTAGTTAAATATTCGTTTGCTTGTTGTCAAAGCCTAATTTTCCAAATTAGAAATTCAACTTTTTTGCTTAAAATTCAAATGATTGGTTGAAAATTAACTTTTTTGTTGGAAATTCATAATATTGGGTTAAAAATTCAACTTTTTTGTAGAAAATTCGTCCCTTAAGATTGAAAATTTAACAATTTGGTAGAAAATGCAACTATTTGGTACAAAGTTAAATTGTTTTGCAGAAAAAAATTTTTCCCTATAGAAAATTAATTCTCCTAAATTAAAATTTAGCTGATTCATGTTTTTTTGAAAATTGATCTTTTCTAGTTTAAAAATTCAATAGCTTAGTTGATAATTTTTATAAAGAAAATAATATAACCTAAAAATTAAGTAAATAAAATATGGACTAAAATTGCATCCATTGTTCAAACTATTTAGTTAAAAATGTATGTATATTGTTGAAAATTCGTATTTTTTGGTAGAAAGTTACTCTTCTTAGTTCAGAATTAAACTACTTGGTTAAAAATTTCAGTATTTTGTTGAGAATTCTTTTTTTTATGGGGGCATTAGCAGAAAATTATTCTGAGAAAACAGTGTCAATAGTGTGGTGAATCCGAGGCCTGGGATTGTGTTGATAGCCAGTGAAAAGTGGTTCACTGATTCATCAGTGTTAATAGTTACTGGGTTGAATCAGTGTCTTACTTGTTAATATTACTGGTGTTATTGACCAGTGTGAAATACGTTAAATTCATTTATAGAGAATAAATTCTCTACTTCTGCAAAAAGCCGAAATCTGAGGAATTTATTGCTTATGCCTTCCACTAATCGCATTCGTGTTACTCAGGCTACTGTGGGTGACCGTAATAAAGGAGCATTAACAGTGAAATTGACTATGAAGGCTCATACTAATGTGCACTTCAACCTGATAAGAGTTTCTCACGCCTATTTAAAAAAAATTGCACTTGTACTTTCTTGACGCATTCACTGCTTAAGATAGGGGAAAGCAGACGATCGGAATTTTCTCACCTTCGACCTCGAACCTTATTGGATTGGACGGATTGTATAGTATAGTTACGGAGAAGAAGGCAAATGTACTGTAGAAGCAATCCATTATTACTAGCGGCCTGTATATGTTACAAGTTCGAAGACTCCTATGGGTTTCAGAGTCAATGCCAGCCTACAGTTTGCAATTTCCGATAATTGAAATACCCCTACATGATATTCTAAAGGGATGCAGGATTTAGAAAGAAAATTCGATTTTTAGGATTTCAGAACTGATAGTAAGAGTTTTTATAGTTTAACAGATAAAAAAAATATTTGAAAGACTGAGAGATAGCAATATTTGTATACAAATTCAAAAAATTAAAGTGCAGAAATTCTAAATGTGATGCCTTTTAAACTAAAACGTTGCAAATTAAACTGAAATTAGATAGAATCGAGCGTTTAAGATTAACATTTAACAAATTAAAACTTCAAGTGCTTGAAATTAGATAATCAGCAGTTGAGAAGGACATAAAATTCTTCAAACTTAAATAATTTCAGTATATAGCATTCAAAACTGATTAGATATGTTTTTCAATATTTTTAAATATTTGAAATTCAACAATTTCAATTTAAAAACTTTTCAAATGGAATAATGATAAATTTGAAGTGCTTCGAAAGGGACGACTGAAGTATCCCTAAAAAAAATCACAAAAAAATTTTTTCAATAAATTTCAGTAGCATTCAAAGCCGACTATAATTTGAAATATTTGTATACGTTTCTAATTTCAAAATTTCAAAATCAAAACTTTTCAAATATTCAAGTGGGTTAAAAATAAAAGTTATCAGTATGGTTTCATTTCGTAGACCCTAGTGTGTACACTGGGTCTTTTAGGGAACAGTCTGATTTTCAAGGTTTTTAATGTTTTAAAAAAATCTGCAAAAATTTAGGGTTACTTCTTGTAGTGTCTGCTACATGGCCCAGTAGTTACCAAATTTAAAGCTTTCAAACCGTTGTTAACAAAAATTGAAAAATAGTAACAAATTTGGAAACCCGGAGTTTTGTTTAAAAATGCGCAACCTTGAACAATCTAATAATTTAAAAAAATGGTTGCAGGGTTTTGTAGCTTAGATTATGAGCTTTCAAAAGAATATAGTCTCATTGACATGGACCCTGAAAAATATAATTATTTTAGCACCTGAAAGTGGGGTATATTTTACGGATCCGGGCAGATTATAAGTCTACAGAACGGTAACTATTTAACACATTATGAGTGTTTATTGTAGTAAATTCAATGATTATAAAATATTAATAATAATCAGTGACACAAAAGGTCATTTACGGGGCGCAGTTGTGATAAAAGTGTGTTCGGTGGGTCTTGCACACTGGGGATACGCACGATGCATACTGCACAGCCGTACATTGTTTTTTTTTATTTTCTTTCCAACTACAAGTAGAACACCGTTTTCGCTCCTCTAGTTTATCCATTCTGTTAGGGCCGTGTTCGTTTACACCGAGAATTTCTGTAATGAGGGTTCTAATGCTTCTGCATAAGGTGATTTTTCGAAGACGATCATCTAGATGAGGCATCATTAGACTGAAAGCTAATTCCTTTAGAAAAGAGCGACGATTCATAGCAAGGTTGGCTTCCCCCAAATTGTACAAAATAGAGCTGTTTACTCCTGCTTGATCCAGCATCCCAAAAAAGAGGCGCTTATGCCATCGCTTGGTGATTCGGCTTGTTGCATAATTCTTACAGAGCTGGGCAAACGTGTCTGTTGCACCTTTTGTGGCGTTGTAAAAAGCCACGATTTCTGGCTTGCCCATTTCTTCGTTCATTCGATCAGATTTGTGTAAACTAGATAATAGCAAAACTACCTTACTTCGGACTATAACAAGAATGAAAAGCTACGAAAGAAGCAAAAAAAACTACATCCAGTTACCTTTGAAAATACCGACGCTGTGTGTACTGACCCTTTCAGGGAACGTACGCGACTTGTGCTAGAGTTAAACTGTCAGACCCGGGGCGGGCGCCTTTAGTCCCAACTTCTATCTACATTTTTTAGAGGAGGTAGCCAAAGCTCGCCCTCTATTTATGGGAGGGAAATGTAAATTTGAAATTTTGATTGTTCCTTTCAAGACCCAGTGTACACACGAAGGGTTAAGAAGTCTCGAGAAAAAAATAATTACGGTAACTATTTTAGGAAACTATAAATCGACACGAGAAACCTATCTAAACATAGTTTTTCGATCAATTTTAATCAAGCTTATCGATGCATGAGAAGCACTGTAAAAATATGAAATTCCTGACATTATTGTATAATATCCAAAAATTTTATATTGCCGAAACTAGGAGATTCCCAATACTATAAGATCCCCAAATCTAAAAAATTCAAAGAATTTAAAAAAAGTTGAATAATAATTATTATACCATTAAGCCGTTTCCCTTTCGGGGTAGGCGTGAATTGCTCGGTTGGAAAATAGTAGTATGTGGATGGGTATATAGGTATAGGGTAGATAGGTATATAGGTGTAAGGTATAGATGTTTTAGATTGACCTAGAGCGTTCGCGTTATTTATTTAAACAACACGTTCATTCCGCAACACTGCTCCGACCCAGGTTGCTGATCAATCTCTCTAGCGATCACCCCACATGGAAAGCCTCACAAAATTGTTATGTGTGGTTCCCCATTTGGGCCCATTAGTATTCAAGGTCTTTGTTTCAGGCGTCATTCACTCTACTCACATTCTTTTTATAAACTATCTGTCGCCAAACTTTTCTGTCCTGGCATACTTCACTAGCTTCCTCCAGCTCCATGCGTTTTTTATGCAAGTTCTCCTGATTTTATGGCTTCTTATGTCTCTTCGGATTAATGTTTCATTCACAGACGCTATCCAAGCTTTCGGCGGTCTACCTCTGGGCCTTATGCCATCTACTTTACCTTTATACACCTGTTTGGTCAGTCGTTCATTTTTCATTCTTTCAAGATGTCCGAACCACCTTAACTGACTTCTTTCCCATATATTTACTAATGTCTCCCCTGTACCACATTCTTTGAGGATCATCTCGTTTCGGATTTTGTCCATCAGTGTTTTCCCGCATATTATGCGCAGAGCTTTCATACCAATCGCGTTAA